>VXAA01001319.1:112081-145091 GCA_013399115.1 Anseranas semipalmata
AGTAAAAAAAAAAAAAAAAAAAAAAAAGGAAATTAATATATATGTATATTTTCAAATATCAGTGTAATAGCAATGTATTATAGAATGATTACTTATAAGTAATCACACATGCAGCACCTCTGTATCTCAAACAAACCTGAGATCCTGTTAGGTTAAGTGATTTTCCTATAACTTTTTAAAGTTATTAGTTGTATCTGAACTATGGCTATTTTCTAGTCTTCAGAAAAATAAAATTAAAAAATAAAAAAATAAAAAGGGGAGTGAACTCACTTGCTTTGTATATACTAACTGTGAAAGAATTTGCAATGCTCAAATAAGAGGTAGGTACACTGTATTTGCCCTTGTATGATTACACCCCTTGCAGTGCCCCAATCATGGATGGAAAGCCCTTGTGTTCTAACAAACAAGAACTCACACGAAATATATCAGAACATTAGACTTCTAAAAGGAAAACAGTGTTATTACACCCATTTTCCAGCTTGTAATTGAGATACAATGCTCATGGTTATAGAGTCACTAGAAACTACTAGAAATTCAGTTCTGAATTTCAGAATTGGACTCTGTAAATCCAAAAGGTTTAACACAAGACCACTCTCCTTTTAGATTTATCATGTTGACTATATTGTTTCAGCAACTTGATAGTTGCCAGTTGCAGCCAAGCTCTTGCAGTTTTCACATACTGTTTTGTGTACAGTTCTTTAAAAATTCCATGTTTCTTCCACGTTTAAGATCTTGAACATACTTTCAGTATTTAACACCTGCAGCCCAGATTATTTCAGTATCCTTATGCTAGGTATGAACTAGATGCACACCTACACTTCCTCTTTAAGAAGCTATAAAATATTCATTTAATGTTTAAACCCTTAAGTGTTTTTATAACCTCTTTATCAGGTGGGTAAGAGGCAGACAGCTACTGATAAAGCAAGGCTGCTGACTACACTGCATGTGCAAAATCTAATATCAAAATCTAATATCAAAATATCAAAATCTAATATTTATTTAGTAACCCAGGTTAGTCCACTGCATGAACAGAAGTGTCACAGTTCTCATCCCCAATTAGTCTTTTCACATGCAAACATGAAGAATATCTGGCTTCTTCTGATGCTGCTGCTTCCTAAGTATGCTGTGTACATAGTACAGCAAGAAATTGTTAGTTTTTAGTTTAAACTAAACTAATTTATTGAAACACTGATGATACAATTATACAGATTAAGTCTCATACATAAAAGCAAGTTCAAATGCTAAATTTAATTTATTTTGAAAAGGTCCTAAAATGTGGATTCCTGCTTTTTTAGGGCATATGTTTTATTGTAGCAACATGGTATCTGCAAATGTGCGCAACTTCCTGTTGACCCGAACTCCAAGATTGTACCTCTATGCTAAACTACGACGTAGAGGATTAAATCCCAATGATTACGCTTTGATGGATCCTTTGAAAGGGCTATCTGAAAAATATTTTCTTCCTATCCCACTACTGGATGGTCAAAAGGATCTATCTGTGTTGTTGCTTATTCAAAGTATTGTTGGCCTCCAGACCATGGAGTTGCACAATTGGATACGTTCTCAAAATTATGATTGATCACTAAGTCTGAGACTTTTGACGAAAACTTCCCAATCACTTCAGATATTTTCATCTTCCCTGATATTCTCTGCAGAACAATTCTAAGCCCAGGTTTCTCAGTCTTTCCAGGTTTCTTGTCCACAAGTAATTTCCTACAGGTCAGTGTTTCCTCTCTCTTGTATTAGGCTTAGGCAAAATTTATTTCCAAGCTGCCCAAGCCCAGGAATAGTGGTAATAAGGAACTCGCTGGCACAGTGCCTGTATGTTCAGTTCTGACAACTGCAGCAAGATCCACCATGGCCTGCAGCAGCAGAAAGCTTCAAGTCCTCATATGTACGCTGAAACTTGCCTAACGTGAGTAGTCTTTTTGGAAGACCAACTACTAGAAATTTGCTCTTGATTTCATGCAAATGACAATTTTATAATGCTCATAACTTGACCAAACTTAATAGGTTTATTTATTTATTATTATTATTGTTAAATAAATGGTGGGCCAAATGCTACAAACTTTCAGACCTGACATAAAAGCCACCCTAAGCCAAACATGAAGTTCACATTTCAGACTTTCCAAAGAAAAGATCACCTGGTGATCCTGTGACTCATGTTTCAACCGTTTCAACCGAAACATTCTTTAAAGTTTAAGCTGTGACAAAACAGTAGAAGGGAAGTTTTTGAATGAGTTACATCACAACCAACTGAACGTGGATTTTTTTGATGGAAATTATAAAGCAATCTTAGGAATAAGTGCAGCTGTTAAGCCTGCTTGTATCTTCTAGGTGCTCTATTTTTGTAGAAAAAATGCAGACAATTTGTGAGCATGTGCGCATATACAGTTATGTATGTGTTTGCACAAATATGTTTGTTAAGTTTTATTCTAAAGAGCAGGAATGTAATTAAGAACACAACCATTATCCCGCTATAGATCAGAATCCTGCAATATCACATACAAGTACACAGTCAAATCCTTTTTCATAAGGGTTTCACTTTCCTTGTCTTGCTCCCCCTTCCCCCTCCTGTGTGTCTGCTTTCAGGGAATATGGCTGCAGGTGCCCTTAACAAGGTTTCTGAGATTTCAGGAAACAGTGAGGAACAGAAATGAACACAAAATGCTTTATTTTTTTTATGAGGTAATTGTTTTGGCTTCACCTATTGCATTGCCTTGCTATACTGGTTCTTGTAAGACAAAACAATGAAGGACAGAAGTTGAGCAGTACTCTATATTTAATTACAAACAATAAGAGTTAATACAACTGAGTTGGCATGAGAATGTACTACACTTGAAAAAAGCACTTTTTTTTAATAATGCGTTATACAACTGCCAAAACCACACTTAAAAAATTCTGTCTACTTATCTGACACTTATACTGATATCTGAAATTAATAAATTAGCAGTGAATAGTAGAAAGATTGCGTAAAGGGATGATAAACGCCTACCCCTCCATGACAGGTTTTTTTTTTTTTTTAATTTACCAAAATAGCTTTCAACCAGCTCGAAGACACAGTAATTAATTCAATGAATTTTGTAAACTTAGCTGTTTTAATGTTTGCAGTGCCAAGACTTTGCTGGGTCATATTTCTGGTACAAATGATCCACACTTCTTGAGTAGTGTTCTGATTTTCCTTTGGGCTACTGTTCAAATAAATTTAGGCTTAATCAATCCTTCATCCACTGGTCCTTTCTAGGAGACCTCATCACTTGTGCTCTGTAGAACATCACCTAATCAGATCTTGCAACCAGCACCTGCCTGTATAGAAGGTACTATTAAGCTATCCAACAGCTAATGAACTAAAGCTAAACTGTTTCAGCACTGAAATTAGAAAGCAGGAGTTTACTTTGGTAACACATTTGATCAATTGTTTCTGTGGAAATTATACACGTTTTTCAAACTGGAAAATGTTGCTACAGATATGTGAAATATGGATGCATCTTGTAGATAAATGAATTCTGCTTATATATTCAGTTTTGAAGGTAAGGTGATCATACTGGATATGCATATCAGAAAATTATTACAACACTATCATTTAATTTCCTAAAACTTTCTACATAGCAGCCACATTTGCAAACATCTGACTGTTCAGTATTTGGAAATAAAAAAGCTAGACAAAGGAAATACAGTAACAATCATCCATATTTATTTTGTTACATTTACCTTCCCAAAGCACCGAAGGTACATTATCTTACAGAACAAACCACATTTTCAAAAAGAAATTTACAGTTTTAGAGGCTTGTTGTGACCTACAGAGAATCAGACAAAATAAATGAATTTTCTTCAAGGACACATAGCACAATAGCAGGAAAAATCAGGTGTAGCACTACTGGTGAAGAACTAGTTTAATACTTCTATGATAAATTGCAAGCATTCATAATTTTCATTATAATCAAATACATAAAGAAATGGCAGAGTAATCCATTGACTGTCCAAATCCATTTCCCTTTGAGTGGGCATTTTGCCATTGTTACCAAGGGAAAAGGATCAGTCCTTAACTACTCAAAGTCTGAGACTGACACTGACCAGTGAATATACGTTAAAGATTCAAGTGAAGTAACTGGCCAACACCACGGAACACTACTTGAGTGATTTACTGAAGATAAGGCTTATATTCCTGTGGTTATTACTTTAATGAGCTTCAAAACTGGCTGAGATTGAAATAAATTTTACAGCCTGTTGAAAAAGTAGAACCTGGAAGAAAACCCTCATGAAGAAAATTTTAACTGCTAAAAAAAATTATGCTACATTTATTGCTGTCTGAATCTGTAGCATTCTTAAAAAAAAAAAAAAACTACCCACAATTCCTAGGATTTGAAGAAATGTACAAACATATGCTAATCAATATTTACAAGAATACATGACAAGTTAATCTGAAGCTGCTCAATTTAAGCATTGTACACTTGCAAAAGAGCAAAGATGACTATATAAATAATGACCCAAGAGTATTCATCCATTTTTAATTATTATTCCTATTTTTTCTTTTTGCAAATCACAATCACTTATCTGAGCAGACCTGCTTGGCTCCATTTTTTCATAAAAAGTATCTAGTAGATGCATATGTGCAAACAGAACAATCACCACTGCCAGTTTTTTTTTTCCATGAGAACAATTCCACTTTTCTCCCCACACACTTGTTTCCGTCGATCCTTACTTTTAGATCCCATTAGGCAGCAGTTCAGCAAAAATTAGCTGTTAAGGGGGCAATGTTTTAATACAAGCACAAGGGACCAAAACCACAATGAACTACCACTCTGAACTAACAGAATCTATCAGAAAAATGATGGGCTTAATACTCCATTTCACAGCTTAAAATGAAATACTTTAGAAGAAAATCACTTAACCGTAGCTTTTAATATCTTTAAATAACAATAGTTTTCATCCTCTTCAAAGCACTTAAAATAATCTAAGTTGTTAGATTTAGTTACATACACTGTAGGATGAAGTTGGTTTTCAAACAGTTATAACCTCCAGCCTTCCCCAACTATTCTTTCAATACCTTTCATACTAAAAAGATTTGAAAGTACTTTATAAATACTCATTTTTAACTACTCAAGTTTTGTCATAATTCTGTGGGTTACACTGTTAGTAAACAGTGACTATTCACATCCCTGTGACACGTAACACACAGGACAACCAATACTGCATAAGGCTTTAAATTGCATGACTTGCACGTATTTGATCTCCAGCAGTGTTTAGGGAGATATTCTTAAACTAACCCAGCCTTCGTAACACTGACAGAAGTCTGACACTGAGCTGTTATGATGACCATCTCTCATGAATGACATAGGTAAACTGGCAATCCCAAGAGCCAAAGCCGTAAGTGCTATAGTTGACTCTGAACTGAACTTCTAACAGCTTGGGTCAGCTCTGAAAAGGGCCCAGATGGAGAACTGCAGCAGTGCTTACTGCTGGCTAACACAGTCTCCATCACTTTATCAGACATAACATTCATGTAAAAGAACCACAAATGGTTCTTTACAAATACCAGCTTTAATACCTCTCAGCAATGTCACAAAAATAATTGGGACAATAACGCCACCTAGTCTTTGCACAGGGCTTTTGAAATGTAAAGCATTTTTGCAAAGTACACCAGTATTTTCAGTTCCCTCAGATAAAACTAAGGATGGCATAAACTACCTTGCCCAAGGGCAGCCAGCAGATCATCAGCAGAGCTGGGGTTTCCAAAATCCCAGTCCAATGTTTGTTTATATTTTGGCTGCATCTACAACCGATATAGTCTAAATTATACCCTTTACATTTGGCAAATAGAGCATTCCAGTTTCATTGGACTCTTACTGTGCTGAGCCATACTCATCTCCTGAGCTAAGGCCTAGCTGCATGAGCTGGCCTGCCAGCACAACTAGGTTCGATCTACGTGCAGCACTTCCCTGCTCATGACACACTGGGGAAAGGCACTTCCAACCCTCTCCTCCTTGTCACTCAGGCAGTGGCAGGTTTCTTCCTTGCTGGGGAAAGATCACAGGTGTTTGAGGTATACACAACCAGCAGCTAACTCCTGATCTGTGTAACTTAAACAAACAAACAAAAAAACTACAAATTAATCCCTGTTTATTTTTTACCTTTGATTAAGATTTAGAGAAAAGTAAGAGTATTTTCAAAGTGTTAAAAACCTTAACATACCAGGGAATGAAAGGCCAGTCTGATTCCTTTCTTGCCTCAGTTTTGACAAAGCAGGACCAAGCCTGGTTGGGGAATTCAGAAGTCTCCATGCACAGGAGCAACATGTGGGGTAAAGATGTACTACCCATAGTAGAGGAGGTTCAAGGTTCCGCATGGATTTGCTCCTCTCCCCCCACCAACTAAAAGAAAAAGCGTTGCTCTAGCTCTAAATCTAGCCTTGCTTTCAGCAAGGATTGCATTACAGACCTCCCAGGGTCCCTTCAACTCTGAAATTTTCTAGTATTTTGTTTTTTAAAGGACATGGGCTTAATTAGAAAAGAAATCCAAAAGCATGATAAAAAACTGCTAAGTATACTTAACTCACAAATAAAAGAATATTCAGTCTCAGGATATAATAGAGTATGCAATTAGGAAAGAAACATAGGCAGAGAAAATATGCTCAATGTAATCAATGAAAATACCACAAAACAAGGAAACTGGTAACTTATTGTTTTCTCCATGTGGATTTTATTACATAGAGTGCAGCCACTACATATTTTATTCTTTTTCTTCTGTCTGTGAATGTATCCTAGTGTTTTTCACTCTTTAGAACATCGATTGTTTGTAGCAAAATTCTTGTTCCGTTCTCAAAAGAGGAACTGTGTGGTAGCCTCCCATGTATCAACCTTCTTCACCATTATAGGTATGATTTCTCTGTTTCCTCTCCAAGGAAAGGATATATTAACTCCTTTAAAACAATGTATAAGTATTTCAAATAATTTCACAAATAACAAAATATGCTCTGTCTCATTCTTCTTTAAAGCTATTCCCTGCAACTAGAAGATGCAATTCGTTTACACAGGTGTCTACAGTGCCCACCTCTGTTTTAGTCTATTTCTCTTAAGAGTTATAATGTGCTTCTTTGCCTCAAAGCTGAGGTTTTGTGTTTTATTGGTTTTTCAGTTTCTAAGTCTCCTCTTACTATCTAATCCTCATCTTCAAAGCACAAAGCTTACCGTATGAAGTAAACAACACCTTGGTTGTCCAAGGCTGGCTGCAGAGATCCCAGCTCAGTGAAGGCAACAGCAGCTAGTACGTGCCACGAGAGGAGGAAATGGAGACAGCCATGACAACTGCAGCCCTAATCCACTTCTACTGCAGTGAGCTGAACTCACTGCTGGGTCCCTGCTGGAATCTGACATTTGTGCTACTGCCACCCACACCGTTTTTCCTTGGAGCTGTGAAGAACACCTTGCCTCCCTCAGCCACTGGGTTCTTGGTGCGGTTCCTTTGTGCCTTCTCATCTCCCCGCCCAACAAGGTGAGCAGTCCTCTCCCAGAACAACCCAGCATCACCCCTGCACCATCCTGCTGACCTCCAGACAAACGTTGCATGTTTGTATCATTCAGTGCAAAGGCAGGTGAGAAGCTCCCAGAGACGGGAAGGAGATCTCAACAAGGAGATGGGCATCCAGGACCAGTATTGTAAGGATAGAAGGGAGGGAGGCATCTGCCACTCTGAGCCAAAGAATAGTAGCTTTCTGTCTGATTTATTTGCTCATCACTGTGCCTCATGCCTCACTTCCATCGTCTGCAAGCTGCTTCCCCTCGACAGTTCTCTTCTCTTTTCCTCCCCTCTCCTAACTCAGGCTTCTGCAAAATGAAGTGTTGTCAACTATTCCTTATGCCATACCTCAGCAAGGAGCCCGGCACCTGCAATATCTTGGCAAAATGGTACAATTAACAGATTCTCTCCCTACTACAAGCAGCTTCCCTGAACTGTTTGCATTTATATGAAGCACTTAGGGGTCTAAGCTTCTAGCAGAGGCAAAATGCCATAATGGACCATATTATAAAATCCCATAAACCACTGTTCACTAGAGAGGTGCATAACATGTTGGTCTTCCCAGGTAAAATTTGCTGCAGTGCTGTAGAACATCCCCGAATACTCCAGTAAGTGAAGCAAATGAATGCTTTTCTGTGCACATGCCACTATACTACAGAATTGTCTACCAAAATGATTTCTACATACATGCCACTTGATGACCTGGTGACACATACTCTATTCGTATCAATATTTTACTGAATAATATTATATTTGGTAACCAATCACAAGAAATGCCTAAAATTGAAGAAATTGCTATTTACTCATTTGGCCCATTTCACAAAACAATAAACATATTTCCTAACAAGTAAAAGGACGTATTTTTTTATTTGCAATGATAGGATATAGTGGGCTGGTGTAGCAGTGTTGCTTGGTCATACTGTAGATAAATTAAAAATCTATATACCAAACTGATTTCTTAGTATGCAATTATGTACGGCAGAAAATAAAAGTCTAAAGCAAAGCATTTTAATACCCTTGGTGAGATTTCTGTTTTACGTTAATATACATTTAAATCACAATTCTGAAATAATTCTTCTGCACATTTGAAATTCAAGTTTTTTGTTACCAAAGAAATATTTTATAAAATTTCACTCGTATTTCCACTATTTTAACTGCATTTGGATTTACATGATACTCTATATACACGTTTTTCCAAGACATGCTAAAGTATGCTAAAATACTTTATATAGCACGCTCAACTATGCTACAATATACAAAGCATGTTAAAGCTCTTATGAGCCACTGTATAGAATGTACTTTTAAAGCACATCTGCTTTAAAAATGTCATTTTTCTTAGATAAGTTAACATGTATTCAAGAACTATCCTATTCTGCATGTAATCAAGACAAGACAGTGGTACATAAGTACTGTGGTACAAAAGTACCTTTAGAGGTAGGAAAAGTACAAGTATGACATATGTTTTAAATAACCTGGTAATAAGAGCTGGGAGTAATACTGCCTCTTAAGCAAAGGCTGTTGTCAGAGGTAAAATTATTCTTTAGGAAAAAATAAAATTGTATCATGCAAGATCCAATACATATATCTAAGAGAAAATACCAGACTAACAGATATGCCAAAAAGACGATGGTTTCCAAATCCCTTATTCCTCAATAGATTCCTCAACTTCCACTGAAACAAAGAGGGTCAAGGTCTATTCCTTGTAAACTAAATCATTACTGAACACTAATAAAAGTTCATCAAACACATTTTTAATAATTATGACAAAGCATCAGCCCTTCTCCTCACAGAGGCTGTAACCCAGTGAAACCTCAGCCCATTAAAGCAATCTAAAAACAAAATCCAGAAGCAAAAGAAAGAAAATATTAGCATTTTGAAATCTGGTTCATTAGCAAATTCCCTTATAATTCAAAGCCCATTGTATTTTAATCAATACCTTGTCTTTCTTTGTTTGTTTGTTTCTTTCTTTCTTTGTTTCTTTCTTTCTTTGCATTAGATTTGGCAATAATACTGGTTATTTTGTAATGGCTATATCTATAGCCACGCATTGTCACACCCACCTTGACTCAGTATATGGATCCTGAAGGAAGGAACATCAAGAACAATTACAGAACAAAACATGTTGATAGTTACTAACAGGGAAGAATGTTATTCTAAAGAGTAGACCACACAGATCTCTTCTATAATAATAAAAGCAATTTATTTACTTTGATAACTCAGCTCAGATTTTTTGTCTGTGTGAATTATTGACAAAGATCAACTACGTGTTGTTTTGTTTGTTGTTGCTTTTTTTTAACAGGAGGAAGAAACTTAACAGAACATGAAAAACCAGTAATAGAACGTTTTTTATTTCTAGCTAATACAAAAATGGCAATAACTAAAGTTAAACTCAAACTCCAACATGCTGAGGAAATTAATGGAGTTAGTTTTTAATGTCGAAACTGAGTACTGGTCTATTAATTTAACAAATAAAGGCAGTCCTAAAGTATAGTATTTTTCTACTAGAGTTGTTAATCCTTCCTGCTGCTAACTGTAATGTAATGATGGTCTGAATACTTCTGGTCTACAACAGCTCTATTTTGTACTGATAGGCAGAACCTGCAATCTTGCTATATTTTATGATCTTGAACTTTTCAATAGTAGAATTTAGGACTGCACATAACTAAATGGAAGGTAAATTTACTTTATATAAAATCTTTTGTTATTTAATAAGGAATTGCTAACAGCTGTATTTTGAACAAGTTCTGTATCTGTTACACAGTACACACGCATACAGAACACTGCAAAATTTATGCTAGCCATTTGATTAAACTGCTTCTTTATGAGAGTTATTTGCCTTTTCAGAAGTTGTGCCTGAAATTTTAGAACACAGCATTTACTTTTAAAGAACTAATGAAGTGCAATACTGCTAAAATTTATTTAGAGGAAATATTGAGTCAAGCTAAGGAAGAAACTAATTATTGCCAGGAAAAATGCTCATTTACATGTTTAGATTATATAAAATAGAAATAAACAGACACATATATGCCTATATTCAAAAAATTCTAAATGTTTTTATGATTTTATGGGGAATCGTATGATGTGGTGCCAGAGATAGCCAGAACTGGACAACACTTCAAAAAGTGTTTTCCAAATAGATGTAATCACTAAACAGACAGAAGAAATATTTAATATAAGAATGATTTAATTCCGATTTTCCTTAAAAATGCATATTCACTTGCTCATATTTGGGATTGTCAAGAGGTGGCATGGATGGCCAGTACCAAGTGGGCGTCCCACCCATGGACTCGGTCCCTTCCCTGTGTTGCACAGGGAGGGAGAAAGATGTGCCAGGGCTACTGCCTGGCTGAGCCCCTGCAACTGCTGCAGTCACCAGGTTGGTAATGGGCTGTTCTAACCTCTAAGCTTCTTCCCAGATACTCGTGATGAAGCATACCCACTGCTCTGGGACTCTGCCAGGCTCTGTCCAGGTCCTCCTCCTCCAGTCTGCTATCAGAGCAGGAACAAACGCACGGACTGGTGATGTGAAAGCACAAGTCCAGTGCACACCACAGGGCCTCGCTGACCTTCTTCTGCTGCTTTAGAGCTGCCTTTCCCTTCTGTCTGTCCCTTGTTGTTGATACGTAATGCACCAAATAAGTAGGGCTCTAGCTCTGAGTTCTTTCTCAAGTACTCTTTCACTATATTCAGCATATTCCCTATGCTGCTGCCACTTCTTGTTTTTCCAGCTGTCCTAACCTGCTACATGGGGATGCAAATAATGAACTATATTTCTGGAGTGCTGCACATCTTATTAATTACCTATGTCTCGGAGTCAAGAGAATCCATTTCGTTCACATTGGGAACAGCTGGAACTGAGAAAGCTAAGATTTCAAAATCCAGTATTAAAGAGATAGTAGGAATAGGTAATTTATTGCAGTTTAAGAAACACTTGCTGCAGACACAGATTAAGAGGTCTAAGTGGACCCAGATTCTTCCGCAGTACAGCTGATCACTTGTGTTGCTTCCCAAGTATGGAAAGCAGTAGTTGAGATAGCACAAAACAGTTGAGTTTGATCACTGGAATAACATCCTCCTAGTTCTCACAATTCCAAACTTTATAAGTGAACTTAAACTTTGATAAGAAGTTGGGGAAACACTGTTTTATCAATGTTATATGGTAGGAGCATTTAAGCCTGCACCGGACCCGGTCTGAAGGGTTTAGGAGATACACATTCGTGGCATGTCATAAATCAGTGTCACTTAAGAACTCCCATCTTGAATGTAAAAGTTCACATTCCTGTCTGTAACAGTTTAGAGAAAAAAATAGAATTCAGTATTTCCTGAAACAGCGAAAATTCAACTTAGTAAATTAAATGCTAATTGTTTTTTTCTTATACCTTTATTTACTGCTCATTACCTAAATTGTGCACCTAGAATTTCTTGAAAGGGTTATAAAATCTTCTTTCCAAAGAACTGCCTATTAAGCAACCATTCTTATTTATGTTAATTTGGACCATGCTTTCATACACCATGACATCTTAGCCAATGGACTAAAGGTTACAGAAATCGGAACAGAATGAAACCAGCTATAGACAAAAAGGTTATACAGAGCTTTAACTAGACTTGTCAGATCTTAAAATGGATACTTTAAAAAAAAAATCTAAATAAGGTTAAATTCTTTTTTTTTCCTCCTGCCACCAGCTTACATCCAGCAACTCAAGTGAGTAGCAATTCTCAGAAGATACACATTTATTCTTCAAGCACGACTTAGTCCTTAAGCGTCATCAGTCCTTCTGCACCTTCTTGAATTAGGAATTATACGATTTAAATTGTAATGCACCTTTAAAATTACTAGTGATCCGAGATACACAGCTACTAACACCCCCAACTCACTGTTGAAAAGCATCAGCAAATTCAGTCTTGTACAACTGACTTCCTTGATAGTAATTAGTTTGAAAATCTTTCTGAGTTCTAGCAGAAATCCTTGCTAAAAGTAGAGAAATAACAATAGTCAGATAAAGCTCAGCTGTCATATTCTGAAACTGGTCAATGGGTAGGGCTGACAGCTCTCACACAGGTGAAAAATAGGTGGTGATGCTTCAACTGAACAACCTCCTGTTAATCTTCTGAAAACATACAGACGCATGGTATTTTTATAATTAATTTCATACCAGAATTTCAGAAACACATCTAAGCAGTCTGAAAATGAAAGCTTATGAAAAGTTGATGGTCTTATCATTTCCCTTTCATGTTTTTCTTTTCGTGAGTACTGAAAAAGATTCTTGGATTCAGCATATTAAAACATTAAAACAGCAATTAGTACTGTTTCATCTGGTAAGGTTCTGTTACACAAGTCATTAGCATTCTTAATTGCTAATCATAAAATATGTGGTTTTAAAGAACTGTCAGAGAAGCTGAGCTCACTTAGCTGAAGATATTTACATCTGCTTTTACAAGGGTTTACAGTTAACACGATAGATATGAAAATATATAAATTAATATGGTAAAAAGTGTATTAAAGGACCACCTGGTATCTGATATTGTAGGTAGAATTACGCCCTTGTTTTCATATAAAAACTAAAAACAAAACCACAAGTAACCCCCATCCTTAAATCCTATAACAGGAAACATATTTGCATGCTTGATTGTTTTCTTAAAGAAATTTAGTATCTACAAGTTAGTATCTACAAGTTTATAAGACAACATTAAGGACATAGACTTAAAAACAAAGTAAGCGTTGCCAAAGAACTTAAAAGATATTCTATTAACATTTTTATAACTTTTTATTCTGAACTGTCTCAAATGCTTCAAAATTATATACAAGTGAAACAGCAGAAATTAAGGTATTGACATAGAATTTGATATTCCATACTGAAGGAAGAAGAGGAAGTCATCTGACTCAAACACTGATCTAAATTCAAACTTCAATAAGTCGAACAGAAAGAGAAGCAGGTTCTGCCATACTTTTAAACTAGAGGCAACAGAACTTTCGTTTTAGAAATCTTGCATGAAAATTGAGTATCTCAGGAAATGTCCAGGAAGATTTCTCAGTACCCTAATTGCTACAGCACAAAGCAGAACAGTGCAGCACCACTCTGATTATACCTTTTGCCATATCATTTTATGAAATATTGCTTGAATTTGGAGATGTGTACCTCTTATGTCCCAAAATATAAATTATAGCAAAAGTGGAGGAAAAAAAAAAGCCCCAGTATATCACTTGTCAGTATGTCAGTAGCTCCATGCAAAAAGCAGCAAATCAAGGAAAAGAGATGCAAATATCCAGAGTCTGAAAAGTCATGAAGATCAGAAGTCATTCGATTAAAAAAAAAAAATCCAAACAAAAAGCACCCAAACGTTGTATCTACTGTACCTATCAAGACTGTTGCAAATATGGCAGAATTTTATTTCTGAAATGATTTGCCATGAGCCAGTTACTGCATCATTTTTTTTCTGTAGTCAAGATCAAAATATTTGTACAGCAGACTCCAACTGAAAATTTACAATTCTGCCTCTCCATAAAGTCCATATGCTACCCACTCTTCTTTATTTGGTTTTCTTGACCGTAATTTGGCAACGAATTTTAAGTGAAATAGTCTGCATAGGTCCAAATTCCTCTTTAGATTCCCCTCTTTTCAATGACTTCTAAATCTTAACACTGTAGTATGAATAGCTAAAAGCACAGCAAAACAAAGAAAGAAAATGATAAAATACCAATCGAGTATAGTGAACCACAGGGACAAGAGTGCATCAAAATATTTTATATTTCAGACTTAAAGCAATTAGTATGCTTTGACAAAAAGGTATTTCATACTGTAAGTTGTCGTGAGCAGAATCTCATCTTATTTTAAGAAAAAAAGATTTATTCAGGACTGCTGATGCAAAATTGCCTCTCCATATAACTTAAGCAAGGCTGTCTCAGGTATACAATTTTACATCCAATAAACATGCCACATTTCATAGTGGCAACTTAAAACAGTATATTTTTAGAACTACAAAAATCTCTGAACATAATTCAAGTGGAATATTGTTAGTATCCTAGGAATATAGGACTGAAATAGGCCAATTCCATTATGTGGGTTGTTACCCACACATCACAGGAAGCCACACATAGGTGTTTTGTTCTGAATAATAAGCGTTCTACACTTGCCATGTCAAAACCCATGTAACATTTGTGCACCTGCAGTAGACTTAAGGACGTTAATACAAAGAACCAACAACTTGGTGGCGGAAGAGGAGAAGCAAACCACCTTCATGGGTAGAGATAAAGGAAAGGACAGAAAAAGAACCTGCCCAAAGTCCTATGTCTCTGCGTGGTCTGGGAATCTCGTAACTGAGAATTTCCAAATGAACCTGGGAAACACCACAAAATCAATAAAAACTAACCCAAAAGTCCCTTTAGCTCTGAGAAGAAGAACATCGTTCACATCAAGAAATAGTTTAAGCTTCGTTGGCGAGCAAAACAAGCAGGCACAAGAGCGCGAGATATGGGATCATCCAAGCTGCAAAGGTTTTCTCAACATATAAAAACACTGACAAAAACACCAATCTCCTGTCCATTTCTTGATGCTTTAAGATAAAAATACATCAAAATGCATTTCCTTTGTAAGTCTTAGAAGAAATGATGCATCAGGAGGAGAGAAGTTCCAGAAGAGCTTCAACAATCAGACTGAAACTGTAACTCAATTAACGCAACATAATTCAATTGTATACTATAAGCTAAATAATATTCTAAAACTGTATAAATACTATGCAAGAAATATGATTAAGAACTATGCTTAAGACATCTTTCAACCTCTCATTAGGGACAACAACAAACCCAAACCAAGACTAATCTTGCAATATCATACATACAATACCTCACAAACATTTATCAAGCTCTTTACCTCCTGTTATTTTATGCAGAAGGTGCTCCCAAACCTCACTTTATCTAATGGTTTATAAATCAAAGTGGAACAATTTATGTCCTTTTAATCTGTCAACAAAATTACATTATAACTTAAATCTTTATGCTCCATTATAAAGCAGCCCAAATGCACTCTAAAAGAGTAATCATACCACCTCTCAGGCTTTGTTTCACAAGGTTAACAAATATTCTTTTAATACTCTCTGCTACAGCAAGCTCTTCATTTCCCAGTCTACTGTTGTTGTGATTAAACGTAATTCTGAGGAGATTACATAAAAACCAAACACATTATTCTCATTCAAGTCCCAGAGAGACGCAATTTTTAAAAAGCATATAGACAAAGACTGTATTATGGGAATCATGGAAAAATAATAATTCTAAATGGAGTTCATCAAAGCCCTAAGGTACCTACAAATATCCTAAAACCCATGAATTTAAGACAATCAAAATACTAACACATTTTACTTATTTACAAACCTTTCTTACATATCACTATACTCATAAAAAATAGAAATCTACAACTTCAGCTTTAGCCAACCAGAATTTGAGATCAAATTTCAATATAAGATTATGAATGTCTCAATTTTCATGGAAAATAGAAGTTTGCAAACCAATAACTGAATGCAGAATTTATTCTTTGCTTATCTACAAAGGAACAGCCTCCAGACACAAACATGAGAAAATAACTGAATATTTTTTCAGTACAGCGTGTGACAACAGGCTGAGTTAATCTTTTCCTACTGCTGACTTTTAAGATTTCCAAGATTAAAAGTCTTAAAGATTAAAGTCTTAAAAGTGCTTAGCCATGAGTACTTTTTTGTTTTGGTAATTTTAGCCCATACATGCAAGGAAATAATGAACTTTATGCTCTAAACTTTACAAAAATCTGCACCTTTAAAGCAGTGGCCCCTTGTCACAGTATCAGTAACCAACAGAATGGTTCGGCAGAGGAGGCACTCTGGCAATTGCAAAGCAGCTTCAGACCTTTCATAAAATATCAAACAAGTCAAAATCCTGAATTTTCCACTATGTAAAGACAAATCTTAGTAAAAACAGGGAAAATCAATATGAAAGTAGAAATACAGTTTTCGTAACAACCATTTTAGTGTTTGACAGGCACTAATATTATATAAACTGAATTTTAATAACAGTTTGCACTATTTCTCAAGGTTGCCAAGCCCATGAGGTTTGGTAAAAATTGAAATTACATTAGCAAAAGGAGTATGGCCTTACAGATTCAGAGAAAAGCCTTGAAAAATGTGTCTGATTACCTAAAGACTCAAAACCACAAAAAAAAAAAAAAAAAGGGGGTATTAAGGAAAATATTATATCCAAATTGATTTCCTTTAGAGAACTGGGCTTTTGACAGAATTAAATCTTTTACAAAACCATACCTTGTGCACAAGATGTCATTTTGTTTACATAAATGAACATGACCAAAAGGTCATTAAGGGTTTGACCAAAGCAGTAATAATGTTTCTAATAGAAAAATATTTCAGTGGTGCATTATGTGATACATTGTAAGTGTTTGATGGGCTGGTTCACTCAGCTGTTTCTCAGCAGGCAGGTGAGAGGAGGAATTCCTGTATTTACCACAATAATCTCCAAGAGAGGAAACCATAACACAGCTTGGAAGATGTGGCCTTTTCTCAGACAGCAGAATAAAGACATCAGCTACACGAAATATAACTTTAAGAGGTATATTACTGGCGCCAATTTCCGTTTACTTTAATAGGCTTGCCTGCGAGCTGGCAATTCAAAGGCAGCTACGTGCTATGTTCTGTCATTTTTTGTCAGGGCTGGCAATCTTTCATAAAGGATGTGGGAGAGAACAACAGCTATTAAGGATTTCAGATGTCCCTGTTTAACATGTTGTCCTATACATGCACCTCAAATTAAACATGCGTGTAAGAATTACGATGAAAAAAATGAACACAAAGCTTTGGTGAATAGCTGCCAAGGACAGAAGGCAACCAGTGCGATTCACTCAGCTAACAGCAAGCAAATGCTACTGTAGAAAAAATAAATTAGGATGGGGTAAACTTAAGCTCTTCTTTATTTGCAAAGGGATTTCTAATACAAAAAAACACTTACTATATAGAGCAAACGAGTAAAGATCTTCCTCTTCATGGCAGCTGAAAGAGCTAACTAGGAGGTTATGATGACAATACTAAATGTGCTATAATGGCACTTCGGGAAGAATTTTAAATCCAATTTGTTTACAAGTAGATGACAAAACAATAGGCATTTTAATTCTTGTTATTTTTACTGTCTTGCTGTTGCAATAAGGCAATTTTGTTGTAAGACAGCAAAATCTACATGCACCAGCATTTAGGAAACCATAAGAGAAAACAGAGGAGTGAAAGAAATAAAATTAATCCTCCTCCATCTGCTTGTCTCAAAGAAAGTCATATGTCACTTCATCCTATTATTCAGCTCATACTCCAAAAGCTTTTAGTTTCTCTTTGTTCTCTTATCAGTAGTTTTGATTGAGTTTGGTAGTCAAGTGTGCAGGCTCCTGTGATTTTAGTCTTCTCTAGGGTTACATGTTGATAAGGCCAATAATTGGCATTGTTATGCAGCAGTTTCTGCTGAAGAAATAAAACACGGAAAGAAAACAGTTTTCTTTGTAGAGAGATGTCTCCAGTGACAGCTCTGAATTACTAACTAAATGGAAGTCCTGCCAGTGCATTTAGTTTAGCAGGTCACCTAAATTGCTCAGGAAGAAGAACAGTTTTTCTTTGTTCATGAAAATGCTTTTTATATTGAAATGGAGAAAACAGAGAGATTCCTTTGTGGTCATTTACTGAAAATAAATAAAAACATTCGTTGATGAGAGAAAAATACCTTACATTAATCAGAAAGTGTTTTTTTCTGGAAACTTACAGGGCAATAAAATCAGCTTTTCATTGTGTGGAAGATTTGATTTAAAACTTTGATAGCAACAGAATCTCTGCAAAGTACAAGCCATAAAGCAAGGCTTACAAGAAATCTCTCTGGATTATACACACCTGGTATCAGATTCTGCCCTTCTTTTTAGCAGCAGTCAGACCAACCAAAGCTCTCGAAAACACACTCAGATCAGAGGGGACCCAAATATTGCCAGGTGACGCCACCAGTCTGAAAAAGGCATTGTCAGACCTGAATGGGGTCTGGATCCTTACAGCCATAAAGCCCTGAACAGAAAACATATATATATTTCCTCTTATTTCATATAGGCTTCCGAGATAAGAAGTACACAAGATACTGGCAAACCAAAATGCACTTGCTTCTAGAGCTGTTACGTTAAATGCAATGATTGATTACTCAGCAACTGTTGGTGCCTTTGTAACCAAAGCAGTATTTTTTCTCTGCCAATTAGGCTTCATAGACATTCAGCATTTTAGATGTATTTCACACTGGCAGTATGGTTCCAACAGCATGCACTTAGTAAGGATAACTAAAAAATACGTGATCTATGACTAGATATCAAAATGTTTAAGAGGTAATTGTGTGAAGACAAAAACATTATACATATTTTAGAAATGATGGCTGTCATTTCAAAATTGTACTCGAAGGCCAATTCATTGCCTAATTGTTTCAACTATTTCAGATGTCTGTATCTATACATGATAGCAACCATATAGGTCAGTAGGAATACTATTTGTCAGATACAAAACAGAAATTTTGAGCTGACTACTAAAGTCATAGCTGTTAAAGCCAGAAAAGATCATTACCTATCTTGGTCTGACCTCTTGTGTAGATAATAGGAACTAAATTTAAACCTATTTTCTTTCAGGAAAAAACATTGATTTGAAATCCCTAAGAGATACAAAAATTCATGACTTATTTTGTTTATGTGTTAGAATTGTTTTTCTATTAAATTACTCATATATTTATCAAGTATCTATTGATTTTCTTTTTGACAAATTAAATATTTTGAGCCCTTCAGTCATCCTGAGCCCTAAGTCTTTGAGTTCAGACATCAGAACTGGATGCAATATTACCATATAAAAAACAAGCTTTTATGCTCATTAACTTATGGATAATATTACTCCCATGTGCCACAGCATCATTCTGGGAGCTCATATTGTGATACCTGTCTGCAATGGATCTTTCCAGAAGCCATGCAAGAAAGGATACAGCCTCTCATTCCGGAGACATGACCTATTCTACTTATTCTGTATTTGCAAAAAAATTTCATTTAACTCTATCAAAATACAGCTTGCCTAAAGAGGTCAATTGGACAAATGATTCAAGTTTGGTTTATATAACTGCTCTGTCCTCCTCCCTTGGTCAGAATGTCATGCACGGATTTTTATTATCAGCTGTTTTATAGATACTTTCAAACGTCAGTGGAAATGCTGAACAGCATTATGCCAATTACCGACTCCCACAGAAGCTCACTAGGCAAACCCTCCCTCGAACATGATTAACTAAAAAATATTTTTTAGTCCTCCAGTTAATAAGTCATTTTTACTGTTAAATGCTATTTAAAAGTCTCCAAAAAGATAGACCACAGTAAGAAATCATTACCTTGCACATTTACATCTATCAACCAAATTCATAATATCACCAAGGAATAAAATCCAGTTTCATTGCCTTGTCTTATCTAATGTAGATTCACTTTTCAGGATTAAAGATAGAAATGAAGCTCTAGGATAGGAATGATGGTAGAAAAAAAAGTTTCCTATGCTCTTCTTAACTGATAGTAAGAAAATTGGATAAGTAACTAGATAAGTAATAATAATTAGAAAAATACTTGCTGATAGAAAATACTTAATACTTATAATTAAGGCTGTATCTTTAATATCTTCATGAACATAGCAATATTATTTTCTTCCCACGTAGTCTTGAGACAGAAAAATAAAAATTGTCAGAGACAGGAAGAACTTGCATGTTACATGCTTGCCATTAAAATCCCCAAAAGAAAATAAAGATAAAGCTATTTTTGCAGACAATATTAGTATCTTTTTTTTCTTACTGTTAGATGGACATACTGGGATCTGAAGAAAACCACAGACTCTTTACAGTATTATGCTCTGACACTTTGGAGCTTCCCTACTTACAGTCTTCCTGAAAATTAGGAAAAGCCTTTGGATAGCATTCTCAAGTATACAACAATGCTCACCCATTAAGAGAACAAACTCAACACTAAGAAGAGTTCTGATAAGCTATAACAGATAGATACATTAACAAAAAGTAATTTAGTATTTGAAATCCCGCAAGAAGCAAAAATAAATATATAAGACTATCCAAATAGCTTACAAAAGTGTAAAATAATTTTAACTGGAGTGGATTTATTTTTGAAAAGTAAAGGAAACATAAATAAAGGTAATAAAATGTCAAATTCTTTCATTACAGTTTCACATCCATGACCTACGCTATATCACATATTGGTAAGTGATCACGCTCCCACAAGGGAAACGATAACACGCTCAGCAAGACTGAAATAGGAGGAGACAGCATCCTTGCAGCACCAGCGAAGCATGAATTCGGTCTACTTATGAAGACTGGAACCACTCCAACCCTAATGCTACCTCATTTACATTCTAACATTCTGTTGAGATAGCAAAGTTGCAGTACAGATTTGGAAAGCCACAACAGTCCACTGCTGATTCATGCTGTTAAATCATGCTGTTCTTACATTATACTTACGCCGCTCTCACACTACTTTACGATGGGAGACTTCATTATAGTCAGAGCCAGAGCAGATGATGAACTGCATGTCAAGAAGAAACAACACTCGCTTGCCTACATTAAAACACCTGAAGTCTACACTTTTGGTTAAATTAATCCTAGTGCTAAAGAAGCATTACAAGTTTCAGATACAGATACAGTCACACACAACTCTATTTCAAGGATTATATGTACATACAGGCATCTTCTGCCAAATGAAAGATTTAGCTGTTAATCACATGAGGACAGCATTCAAGTTGAGACTACCATGGAGTTCTTATTTTTCTTTAGATCCAAAGAGTCTATATTTAGCTGTGTTCTTTATATCTTCAGGAGTTCTGTGGTTTGGGTTTTTCTAGTGCTTCTTACTGTGCCTCTTCGGCAACTCTATTCAGCAGCTCTAATCAAATGATTTGAAAAAGATTGGTAGGAACCTGGACAGCAGGAAAAGAATCATTCCCTTTTATAAATTCACCCTCTGGACTACTGACAAGAGACCTTCTCATTTACTAAGGGAACCCAAAAATCACAAAAGAAGATAAATGAAGATTTTATCTGCAAAGCCAGAACTTTGAAGGCTCTAGATTTTAATATCTGATCTGATGTCAAATGGGTGGATCGGAACATTTCCAAAGAAAACATTTCTATTAATCAAACCATGCTATCTCTGCATCTTCATAGACACAGACAAAACACTTAGGATATAGATGATAACTCAAAAACTAAGAAAAAAATGTTAGAAGTATAAAACACTTTAAAACTGATACATCTTAGTATAGTACCTAATTTGATTACTAGCAAAGCATCAAAATCCTTAACTTGTATATGATAATGCTTTTAATTCAGACTGAATGGGCTAAGAAAGAAGACACATTAAAGCTCACCAGAGCATCATCTGCAGACATCAGCGTCTGCAGCTACACAGCTACAGGTACCTTTAGCTTTTCTTCTAACTGCAGCTGCTCTTTCAATGGTTTTGACAATTATACTGTCCCTTCTCCCCTGTTCCCTCCTTTCATCCAAGGTAAAAAATTTCTTATCACACTATAAAAAATTACTATAAGATTTATTATAAGCTTCCAGAAATATTTCTGATACACACAAGTGAATATTGCAGTAGTATGGAACACTATGTCACAGGGCCACCGCTTTTACGCAAAACAGTCCGAGACCTGCATCCTTTAAGTAGATACATGTGTGAAAAATCATGCAATTAATGTAAATCCTATGTTTGCACTAAATTTTATCATTTCAGTTAAAGGACTGTGCAGTTAACTAGCTAGCAGGAATTTCTTCTAAATTCACAACATGAGTTAGTGACCTAATTAAGCTAATTAAGAGGTGGAAGACAGTGCAAAATCCTACTAATATCTTTGGAAACTCTTATTCTCTTAAGTAGGTTTTTATAGGAATAAGTGATGTCAGTAATGAAAAGGCACAGAATTCAACTGAGTTCATAGATTAGAGAGATGAACTTTTCCCTCCCCTTCTGTGAAAATAATGATTGACCACATACCACCACCTGAATAAAAAGGTGCCTTAATATGTGGTCACCTTTCAAAACAGAACTAAAACTTTAAGATTTGCCCACAAAAATATCACGAATTAGAATAAGAAATGAGCTCAGATCTCACTTTCCTGTTTCTCCTTAATCCAACCACTAAACAATACTGTGCATTGACCACCTTAAGAAACTTTCTATCAAAAACTTTACATTTGAATTTCTTTGCATTTGAATTTTGACCAAATCTTCAAATAAATGTAGTTAGTTGTTTCATTACAGAGGATAATTTTGAATACTGAATGTCTTTTGCTGAATGTCTGACTATTAACAACTGTGAAATAAACTGGGAACTTTTCCAGTCTGCTTAAATTAGTGATATCCATTAACATATTCTTAGATCAATTCATTTTTCCTTAAGTTAAATCTGTATTTATTCTGTGTCTAATTCGCTCCCCTTTAAGTCTTTAGAAATGGGCATTATAAAATAAATATAAAGACAGCTTCTAATTTCATGTTGCTAGTATTAGTCATTTTCTCTCAGCCAACTTTCTCAATTCAGTTGGTATTCATCACATCACTTTTAGCTGAATTAGTTTCAATATAATTTGTTGACACACTGATACTCTGGCATTACTTTTCTACGCTACATGTCCACTACCACGTAGATACTTTTATCCTAAGGCTCAGTTTGTTATGACATGTAACTTTACTGAAGACAAAGTATGATAATTCTGCAATTAAGACAAACTCAATGTTTACTCTGAGAAAGAAACAATTATGATGAAACCTTTCAAGATACAACACAATTGTACTGTAGCAAAAATGAAGTCTGGGCTGATAAGAACGTCCAGTGAAATGAAAAAGCAGTCCTGTTCCAAAAAGTGTACTGTTCTGTTAAGTGGGTAATAATTCAAACATCATGGAAAATTACATATTATGTGCTGTTTCAATGCACTAATTATAGTTGGAAGATACACAAAAAAAATTTGAATATTGAAAATATTCAAAAGCACAGTTTTTTTACCAGATAGCCTTTTCTGCTTTGGATGAGCTTTTTCTCTCTGTTTTTTGTTTGTTTGTTTGTTTGTTTGTTTTTTAACATGAAGCGAGTTTTGATATCTTTGTAGTTTTGCCAGTCCTTAAATTCTGATTGCAATTTCATTTTCTGTTTGCAGAAAATCTTACCTGGTTTTGGTACCCAATTAAGATCAACTGAGAGCAACACATCCAGAATGCAGTAACTAGTGGTTTTTAAGAACAATGACGATACAATAAATATGGATGTAAAAACCTCAGCTCGGCTTTTTCATCTCATTTGCTGCCAGTATCTTATTATGCACTATTAACAATGACATGCGTTAGTCTCAACTTCAGAATTCAAAGAGTATAACCTGACATCTTGGTAAAACGCTGTGCAAATTATACTTGAATTACTCTGAATATTTGCAAAACATTTTTGGATTTGAAGCCTACTTATTGAACTTATTTTTATGGCTTCTTAATATGCCCAAGTGAATATGCTTTGAAAAGAAGTATGATCGTATTTCTGTAACAGCAGTGTGCGTCTGGATCCCTGAGGTCCTACTCAAAATATTCAGAAGACTATGCATTTTTCTCTCTGTGTACAATTTAACTCTTAGACAGTAGCATTTACTAAAAATGGTGAGTTGAATTTGTCAAACAATTCAACTGAAGTCAAAACTGAATTATTGTTCTGTTTCACTTAAAGCCATCCAAAGACCCAGAGGACTATCAAGGAACTACTTTATATGGATGAGTGAACAGAAACGAGTCCTTACTCTTGCATCTTTCCCAAAGGCTTATTAAACAAATGATACTCTTCATATCCTTTGTATTTTATGTATACACTTTTCAACTCATTCTTTTTTCCCAGAATAAGTGAAATAGAATTCTACTTCAATTATGACACAGTGTGATTTTTAGATGTAATCAGAACTATTTAACCATTCCAGCGTCTCAATTTAATGCAATTATAAAACTGTGCTGAAAACAACTTAAAAAGTTTAGCAAAAGTTATTCAGATAAACTTATTGACATGATGACTACATTTGTTAGAGACTGTCAAGTGTCTTCCCTCCCTGAAATGCCTTTTTCCTCCTTGTGGGTGATACTCTTTTAAAGAGTTGGAAATAAAAAATAGTTTCCCACCACCTTAACTTTGATTAAGCTATTGATTTATGAGTTCTAGTACAGTATTATATTTTCTTAATTTTGGATTCATTATGCAGTTTGCACACTAGTAGCGTAAATGATATGTGCTTTTCTGAACACTACAGATTTGCTAAAGCGGTCCGCCCTGTATGTTCTGTAGTGGAACACAATGGAACTGTGGATCATCTGTATCTTGGAAAAAAACTTCATTAGATTTTTATTTAAACCTAACCTCACCCTGTGCAATAACCTGATAATGTGGAGAAGCATCAAATATATATGGGAACCATCAGTTGTAGCAGTAAGTATACAGTTCTGTTTTTTAAGAAAAAAACAATAAAACATGTAACCTACATTAAAAACAGTACTCTAAAATTATTTTCTGATCTGAAATAGTTAAATGACCGTAAGTTACTTGCAATGCTTATTACTCTTGTAAAACAAAAATACAGAATTTTATCTTACTTTTTGTAATCTCTTCTGTGTTTTATATTGAGAAGCAAAGATAATATAATATTCAACAAAGATTAATATAAAATATAAAGACCAATACAGAAACGTACAAAGTTTCTCACTATTAAATACTGATCAAGTAACTGAAGAAATCACTTCATTTGCTTGCCATAGGTCCAGTGAGCGTTACTTGCATCATTTCTGCCTTGTAGTTTACTCCAACAACAACAGAACAGCGCCCTACAAAATGCAGCATTGATTAACCACTGAAACATTTTGTCCTTTCCAGATTTTCAGAACATGCAGCCTTGGAAAGAAAAAAAAAAAAAATAGAAAAAGAAGGCCAAGTACTGCTCTTCACTTCAGGCAACTGCTGTTATGGATCATTAAATAGCTTATGCCTGAATACTTTAGGAACTCATCAGAATATATGGACCCAAAAACTACAGTCTCTGAAATACTGTTCATAAAGAACCCTCCTTTAAAGCATCAGTGATTAGACTACATTCAGTCCAGGTCAGTCTCATTCACTCCAAAACTTGCTTTTTTGTTGCTGGGCCTATTTATTGCGTCATTTCATTCTGCAAGGACAACCTTGGACAAAAACCATCAAGTAAGGGACATAAAGCCATATTAAATTCTGATTGTAATTTCATTTTCTGTTTGCAGAAAATGAATTTTTTTTTCTGCAATTAAAATAACAACATTAATGAAAACAATAGAGAAAAAAGCACTTCATCTGGTACAAATTTCATTACGCAATTTCCATTAAAAAGTTGAGAATTAATTCCTGGGGCAAACAGGAAAACCTGACCAATGGCACTGCAAGGTTAATGGGATCAATCTAATCACATTCAAAATGTGCAAGTTTCAGGGAGTATAATGAAATAAAGATTTTGGTAAGCTGCTAAATTTTGCAGATATGTAACACTAGGTGGTCAACTTTACAAGTTTAAAGTGTTAGGATCCTACGATTTTTACAGCACACAATTTGAGAAAGAATTTTACTGTTAAGCCATTGTTACCAGAATGATCTCTGACGTTCTACATTCAGTTAGGTCTCCACAGCCTATGTTTTTAATCCTTTGTACTCCCCTTCCTCAAGGAACTCTGACCCTGTAGAGACTAGTCAGGGACCGAATGATATGCTGGCAGTATCTTTTTTTTCTTCTTTTTTTTTTTTCTTTTAGGTTGCTTTGCTAATTAGTTACTACAGAAAATGAATAGTAATGGAAAAGTTCAAAATAAACAAACAAAATGCATTACATCAGTTATTGGCAAGAGTATACAGAATATGTAATATGATTTTACAGAATAAATGTAAATAAAATAAAAACACACTCAAAATCTCTAGGGTTTATTGAGATAACACTAATTACTAAACAGGAGTTAAGTTAACATGTCCAGAAATAGAAATTAGGAATCTCATTGTTTGCACATTTGAAAATCTTCCTATTACTACCATATGGATATGTCTTCCACCAAAAACATATTGTATTCAAAGCTATAATACTAAAATCTTTAAATCCAAAAACAATAAAAGAAAAAAAATAGAGCTAGAGCTGGAGAAAGAATTCTGTTTTTATTGGGCTTGTGCACAACGTGCATTTTACACTAAAGATTTCAAAAAAGACTAACATGACAAAGATTTTCCCAAGCTCCTTTCTCCTCCTTTCTTCAGAGGAACCTTCAGTGTTCACCCCAAAAATGGGCCCAGTATGATGTTCCAAAGTTTTCACTTTGTTGCACACGAAGGGCTTGGGACTCTGTCAGAGCTGAGTAACTTCTGCCCCTGAAGAGTGAATGCATGCTAAAAGCATGGATCTTTTCTTTCCCTTTAAAACGTTCAGAATTTAGAGGCATCATCCTTCCAGCAATACAAATTGCACAAACACTGTGCTCCACAGTTTTTCTCCACACAACGGCAAGTTTTACAAATGGAATTACATTCGCTATCTCCTTCTCCCTATTCAGCAGTCTTCACTGGATTTGCTCCTGGGTGCTTAAGGGCTTCCCTCCCTCCTCAACTGACCGTGTCTGTGATAGCAGGAATTAAAACTCCAGCATCTGTCAGGGCCATAATCTTAATTAATAGAGTGAAATAAATATTTGCAGAGCATAGGGTGCGATCACAAGTGGCTGTTCACCCATGTCCTCCCACTGACTAGAAATGTAATTTAAACTTACTTTATTTCTAATTTAGACCTGGCTCATAGGACTGGCTTTATTTCATTAAACCTTAAGCCTAACTACATAATGTAACCAATTTTCAGGTCTCTGTAACATAATCGTATCTACATATAATACATGTACTGAACTATGAACCTGGTTAACATTTTTCTTGTTTGCTACTTAGACGATTAATATTTGAAAAACAAGGAAGACAAATATTAACTAAAGTAGCATAGAGTTGAATTAGCAAATACAACGGACAAAGCAACTATGTGTTGTGGGGCTTGAGGAATTTGAGATAAGGACAATAATTGAGAGAAGTAATGGGCAAAACATGGACTGGACATTTAATAGTTGCAAAGAATTTAAGAAAGTAGTAATTATGAAGAATACGTGTTGTAGTAATGTGGTGAAGGGACAAGGGGTGGAATGTGTGTAAATTGTCCATTTTGTCGGTGCTGTGATGATGTTATGTTTATTTTGGTGGGGGGAATTTTTTTTTTTTTTTTTGATGTAAGTGAACTTTGTGAAGATTGTGATGATTGTGATGTAAGAGTGTATTGTGATAATTCTTAAATATGCTTTTCAGAGAGGCAAGAGGTGGAATGTATTGCATTTACGTGGCAAGGGTTTGGTAACAGTTGTCACATAGTTGCTTTGTTCTTTTTTGAAGAACACTGAAATACCTAGGAGTTACAACTCAGTCCTACTAATAAACAGTATTACAACCTCAGCTGTCAATTACACTAAATCTGTCGTCAAAGATTTTGTTCTGCATGAAAGAAGTGGTAGAAGTTAATGAATTGTTGTACATTGCACATGAAATCCAAGCATGAAACTGCACTTTCAGTGCTCAAACTTGTTAATTTGATCCATCGTCTACAGCACCAACATAATCCCTGACTATCACAAAAGCAAACTACTCACATAGTAATTTACTTTGAACTAACTGAAGAAAAACACTATCCAAATGCAATTTTTCAAGTGGCGTTCACGCTTACATGGAGAAAAAACAGACCAAGTGTTCTGGGTTATAAATGACTATACCTTCTTCAGATTTTTCTTAGTAGTAAAAAAATGTAGAAGCATTATACACTCGCACTTGTGTACAAATGATTTACTTTCCTGTATGTTCAGCAAATTTGCACAAACTGTTGCATTCCATGTTAATCATTCTGGGAAAACTATTATTTCTGAATCATCTCAAAGAGGCATTAGCACCTTGTACACCATTTTAAACAACCTATTAGTAATAAAAAACTAATATAGCTAATTAAGAAAAATAGCTGTGTCAAAATATGTCTCTAAATTGCTCTGACAAGTGACATAAGATTTCTTAAGATCCTTGCTTTTCACATATACTCTCAAACTATTTGCAAGAGATAGCTGGATGTCACTGTGAAACAACTGTCTGTATTCTTACCTCTTAAACATTTACTCTAGAAACAGCCACTCCAGCTTTTACAGTGGTGCACCTTGTTCCCTTTTAGATGTTCTCAACTAATGTGCCAGGGAAGAAGGCACTTGTTGCTATATTCCTGTACCTTGTTGTTCAGATTTGTCAAACTCCTGAGTAATAAATGACTTGGCAAAAGCTGTATGCCTTGAAATTACACTTACAACAGTTTAGGGTAAAAATGAGAATAAAGTTACTAAATTACAGCACTCAAAGAGTACTTATAAAAGATGACAAAAATTAAGAAAAATGTATGTATTCTACTTATATCAACATAAAAACCTGAAGATCCTTATCCTGTTTCTCATCAAGGTTTCACCTTTCTATTTTTCATGCTGTACTCCTGTGAAGTCCTACTGATGTAGTATGCCAGTTGTGTAGAACTAATCTTCAACAGTGATTTTGAAAACTTCTTGTTTCAGCAATCCTACTTCATTATAAATGAAACTTTTGTAAACACTCTAGAGTGAAAGACGGGTCTGTTAAAAACTAGACAGATCTCCTAAGGCAAGCTGTGGCTGCAGCAGGCAGCTAAATCTACTTCCCAAGGACTTCCTCTATTTCTGCTCAATTGCTTTGGAGAGATCAAGGCTGAGTTTCCACTGACCCCTGTGATTTATCTGATATTAGACTAGTTCATAGCACAGAGTGACTTCTCAGTTTCAGCAGCAAATATATATATTTAAGCTACCTGCAATTCAATATAATTGCACCATAACTTGCAATTTTACTATTTACTACTGTTGCAAAAAAAATTAACTATGACTTCTGGAAAGGGAACTAGATGGAAAGAAGGCAACAGAAACAGATGTGCAGATTTCAAATTCAGATACAGAATACAAAACATCTATATTACTGGAGATAAGTTACGTATTATTTCTAAAAAGTCAGATGACTAACACATTATTGCTATGAACTCTTGGCTTGTAAACTCAAGCAACAGAAAAAAAAAAAGAGGTGAATTTAAGTATAAAAATACACATATTGCTAGCTGAATGAAATATAAATCAGAATTGATTTTTTTTGCCAATTTATATTGTCAGCTTTGCACATTTAAAGTCAAGCTTTTCAGGACAAACAAACAATATACATAATAGGAAAAATATGACTACAGCCTCATCAGAAGAAAAAAGGTCACAGAAAGCCACACTGAAGACTCAGAGATAAGAAAGGGTAGTGTTAGGAGTTTTATTTCCTTTTCTCATGCTTCTTAAACCATTTTTAGTGTACTATATAAACTGGTCAGAAACTTCCAGTTACTTTCTAGACAAAGGGCAAGTCCTCCTCCCGGTACAATACAAGCACAACTAGTTTCTTGAAGTTTCTTCTGCTAACAGAAGGATAGCATATAGACTACCCCTTATATTTTAAATCAATATTAAAATTTTGCAATAATAATTTATATGGGACTGAACTTGTGTTTCTAAGACTGTATGATAAAATGTCTCCTGAATTTGATTTACAATATACTCAAGTGTGGAGATTAAGTCAAGATATTCATGACAATCAAAAGATGCAGAAGCTTTTAAGTAAGTTGAGCAGGCTTGTTAACAGAGCAGCTAAAATGGGACTGTAATAGCTAAAGTTGGGACCAATAGGCACCTGACATTGGGCCCCCTTACAAGACTGCATTTAGATACAAATTTTACCATGCTCCTCATTCTCTGTTGATAAAGCTCTTTTTATGCAAAATAATAAATAACATCAGTAATTTACTATTGCAAGTTGGCTGTTCTGAATATAAATGATGTAACATGTAAATGATGTATAAATGATCTAACTTCCAGCCATCAATACTCAATTCCCAACCAATACTCAAATTCAGGTTGCTAGCTTTAATGTCCAAAGTCTAAAACTGCAGAGCTTCCAGTTTCTTGCAACATGTGACAATATACTGAATGTCTTCCAAAAGTGCTCACAGCAGGGAATAAAACTACAGCAATATTAGAAGTCAGGCTCTTTAAGGTCAGAAATATTTCCATGCTCACAGTCTTTACCTTTTCCCAGCTTTTGATACATTCACAGACAAGGCCCTGTTAGCTCCCATACACAGAGGGGGGCTAAGTGAGGGCACAGGATCCAGGACTACAAAACCTTATCATACAAACCTACAAAATCTTATCATATAGCTTACAGAGAAGAGGGGTAAACACTCCTCTGTTCCAAAAACTACTCTGTTCAGAATGCGGGGCTGCTCTAAAAGCATCAAGACAAAGTCAAATCCTATCAGATCTTAGTTTACCATAAGGATTTCTGCTTAGCATTTCAGTCTGTCTCAGTTTGACTCCGACGGCACTGACTCTGAACCACTAAGACATTTGCGTTACTCCCAGGAGTAACACATACTGCAAAACCTGGGAAGAAGAATTCAGGTCGTGCGGTCTCTGTTCTTGGAGGTTTTCAGGACTCGGCTGAATAAAGGCCTAACCTGGACTAAACTCATAGCTGATGCTGCTTCGAGCTGCAAGTTGGGCTTGACACCTCCTGAGATCCCTTCCAAACTGAAGTATCCCAGGACTTTATGAACTTTTCTGAACAAATGCTAAAAGGACTTTTACAGAATAATTATAAAAATATACACATTAATCATGTTGAAAAATGATTAAAATGGTTTTCCTTTGACAAGTGGCTGTAAAGTAAAAGTTGTAACCAGGCTGTAAAGACAACACTGTAAAGCTTCTGAAAGAAAAGGTCGTCTTTAAAGTAGGAGACATATAGAAATATAAGGAGCTGCTGGATACAGGGAATCAGAAACAGGGAAAGGCACATATTGTATAAGAACATACAGTAGCCAGAAAAGGTTCAGGTGAAACGTCCCTCAAGATAAAGATGAACTTTTCAACCTAAAAGACTTATTATCAACAAACACATACAAAAGGTGGGATTTGTGGGCTTCATTACTACAACGTGTGTTATAAAGCTCTGCATTTGCTATTGTCCATAGTGTATTCCAGCTGTTTGATAACTGTTCTTGCTGTGATGAATTGAAAAATAAAAATCAGAATACAGACTGTGGACACTAACTTTTCAGCAGCACAGACTATTTGCAATTAACTACTTTTGTTACCAACCAAATTTCACTTCTATCTTTTCTTCAATACCCATTATGTATTGGTCGATGTTTATGATGCTCAGAAGAAACATTTGTTTGTTTGTTTGTTTTTAATTGAAAACATTCTACTGCAGTAGCAAGGGGAACTAAATTTCTAGAATCATACACACAAGAAGCTAAATTAAAAATATTTTTATTAGCTATGGCTCATATTATATGAAGTGGGAAGTCCTGTATTTACGTAAAGGATAATGCAGAGAAGGCAACTGTTTAAAAATTTGTAACGTGAAACAGGAACAATATCAAAAAAGACTAGGGAAAACCGTAATACAGTAGTTGAGCAGAAATAGATGGTATAAAATCACATTTCTGATATCTTACATGTTTCTATAGCACATGATCACCAGGAAAGACATGAATATTAAACTTTTTGAACTAAAACCTGTTACTCAGGCAGGCAGCAATATAAAATTGCACAAATTATCTTTCATAAAAGATCACAAAATAATACTACCTGGTCATTCAACATTAGAGAACACATGAAGAAAAAAACATCTTAACACCAGGCAGATATTATTCAAAGACTGCAATTTGCCTTCCAGGAATCTTGCTATTCAGTCGCTTCTGTAACTAGCTTCTAATCCCATTTTAAGGTGCAAAGTTACATTATTTATCTTGTGTAGCTATAGCAAATACACATCTCTGGCAAGTGTGTAGAATCAGATTTGTGTTTCTTTTTAACTTTCTTTTTCAAGTGATTTTAGCTCACATGTAAGAATCTACTTTAATAGAAATGTTAGTTCAGATGAAAAGTGAAATAAAAAATATACCCTGAATAAATTTAGCAGTCCAAATGATGACAAATGCAAGTTACAGACTCCTTTGTGATTGTATATAAAGTTTGTAATATGGTGATGAAGAAAACTGGCAGGCAAGTCCAAGAATGAAATAAGATGACAACATACTCATCACCTTCTCACACTCATCACATCGTTTTTAGAAAACGTTTAATAGGAAAGAAACATTTTCAATAGCTCGGGATTTTTAAATAGTATTGCTTCTTTCAGTTTTATTTTGAATATTAATACTATTTAATACTGATGTCAAACCCTCTGCAAGAAATGCAATCTTTTTTTTTTT
>VXAA01001319.1:145112-175850 GCA_013399115.1 Anseranas semipalmata
TTTTTTAGATTTTGAAATTAAGACTGAGGTAATACAAGCCAGTAACTTTCAGCTGTCAAGGGTTCGCTCATTCTCAAAACATTGTTCACAGAATCACAGAATGGTTTGGGTTGGAAGGGACCTTAAAGATCACCTAGTTCCAGCCCCCCTGCCATGGGCAGGGACACCTTCCACTACACCAGGGATGGGGCATCCACAGCTTCTCTGGGCAACCTGTTCCAGTGCCTCACCACCCTCTGAGTGAAGAATGTCTTCCTGAAGTATTATTCCTCTATTTCAGGGATTAACATGAAGCTTCAGGAATTTTGGAATCTACTGGGCAGAAAACAGACTACGGGCATGACCAATTGCCTTCACACTCAAAAATGCTGACCACTGGTAAGAAAAAAAGAGTAAAAGAGCAATCTCATGTGCTAAATGTGACTTCAAATATTAGTAGTGTATTCTTACCACAAATTGGAAGACACTAACTTGGGCTTTCTCTACTCTTATGTGAAAAGGGGGCAAAACGTTCAAAAGTGAGCTGAGATTGAGAAAGAGTGGTAGGTAGCAGTGAACCTCCTAACCCTGTGCTGATACTAATTAAATGCTCGTTAAACAGGGAAAGAAAGGCAAAAGAGACCAAAGTGGCTGAGAAGGCTCACTGCATCAGTAAGCTAAAGATACCGTATATTGTCTTTCATTTAAATGCAGGCATTGTGAAAAGCTTCACTAGCCTCTGAAATAGGCATCCATCTTAAACATATGCAAAAACTAAGATTCAATTTAAGAATAAACCTGATCACAACTTGATCATATGAGGTAGGAAGATGGTGGGGTGGTTCATCTTTCATCATTTGAACTAACATTAGCTTGCACTACAATGAAACATTTGAAAAAGTCAGGAGCATTTTTCAGCATTTTACTGAAATAGACAATTGGGCACACATTCATTTTGCTCATGAGGTCAATGAGACTGCTCCCTAGTATTTACTCTGATTAAAGAATCATTATTTTAAAGATTATATAAAACAGAAGAAATTACGGTCACTACCCTGAAGATTTCATTACTCAGGAATGTATCAAGAGACAACAAATTCACAGAAAAGAAGCAACACAAAATTAGCCAATGTGACTGTAAGTGCTATTAACAGCCTCCTAGCCTACCTGTCAAATCTATTCTGGGCATCACAGAAAAACAGAACTTACATAAGGATTTAGAGAAAAGTACCAAGATCCACATTAAGTGCTCCATTTAAGTAAGATGGTTAACATGGGAGATAGCACAGGTACTTTCTCGAGAACTCAGAAGCATGTGATGAGGCTGTCATCACTGGCTGATAAACTGGCAGTCAGCATCTCAATACAGAATACGAGATGACATGTAAGGTGTTAGTATTAGTCCATTAACGGCCTTGAAATAGAAAGCACCTAGTTTTCCTTGGTGCCATAAAGGAAAGGAAGTTAAAGAAGGTGAACAGTAAGGAAAAATGATGGACTGAAAAATGATCTTTACAGCTTCTTTGCAGTCTGCATGAATATAAATGAAGCAAAAATGCATTTGTCAAAGCCAAAGAAAAGGACATTGTAGTAATAAAGATGTGGGTTAATGACAGCATAGGTGAAAATGTCTGCTAGATGGAAAAGCCTGTGTCTTAGAATTGTGAAGAAAAAAATCTGCAAGACAGATTCCTTACCACAACACACTGAATATATTTTTATAGATCAGCTATGTCAACAAAACGACAGCTTATGTAAACTGAAAATTTGAACTAAATCTCTAATATCCAACAGTTAATCGGTATCAGTCCAACATTACTATTAGCTTATATTCAATATGATAAATGAATCTGGTCACTAGTGTCCTGTTTCCTTACAAATCCTTCAAATATCCTGTACCCAACACTATTAAATTCAACAGCTATATTTTCTATTAATATTTTAATTCTAAATATGCTCAAAATCATGCTTGAATATTTTATCACTTAACAACATCTACCATTCCCATTTCTCCCATGAATTCAGGAGAATTTTGGAATTACAGCTATAGTTAGGAAAATAATAGTTAGGAAAATAAATAACAGTAAGTCAAAGTCTACGACATGATGAGGAATAGAAAGGTTCTCATTATGTGTTTTTAATTGCTTAAGCTTAGATAGTAGAAATTAAATAAATTTCACATTCTGCATTCACATCACAAGCCATACTTTACCAGATTTTAAAACACTGTATTTTTATCTGTATTAAACTTACTAGCGTTTTTTTCTTTTTAATCTGATAATAGTGTTAGACGAATGACTTAACACAGAACATTTACACCTTCAGCAGAAATATCATAAACCAAGAATGACCTTTATATCTTGCTGTTTGATCCTATTGAATATTGCATTGGTGTAAAAATGCAAACCTAAGCCAGCATTAAATGGTTTTCCATTTACTGTCTACCTATTGCATTCTCTGTCGTGTGAACAGAGAATGTGTGAAGTAAAAAATATGAAGTATGATCAGAGCTACAGAGCTACTCAAACTAGCTAGCTGTAAGTGGGTTTGTGTAGCATCCTACGTAGGTGAAGCAGACTCTGCAGTCTAGAAGTGAGAGCCATGACAGAATAGAAAGTTCTAACTAAAACACTATCAGTCTTTTCAACAATATTAACCTTTGTATTACACACCAGCAGAAAATATTTAAAATATCTATCAGAAAACATATTGGTATAGTTTCACTGCTATTAAAAATTGACATTGAGAAATTTCAAAATTGTGTGTAATATTTTTTGCTCGTATTCCATAGCATTGAATTGTATAGTTCGTTGCCTTACATAGTACATTTTAAACTGTGATCGAAACTGTGATCGAATGGTTACCTATACCTTTATTGAGCAGGACAAAATGTAAGCAACTATAAACTCCTAGCAAAACAAAAAGTTTCAGCACTTCCCCATCAACACCAGCTTCCTAAAATCAAATGCTTTCTCTTAGGACACTGCAGTTTGAAATAATTGTCCTTCATTCTCTATCGCACTGCTTTTTACAGCAGTCAGATGAGAACAATTTATAAGGACACGGTCAAGTGGCATAGAATAATCTCTGGAAAGTCAAGAGGTCCCAGTTTTCACAAGGCAGAGATGTGGGACAATTTCTACAAATGTAGGCTCTGTTGTAAACCGTTGTAGATTTACAGATAAAGTATCACATTTTCCTCACTTGTCTGTTGTTAAAATTTATGTTAACCTGCAAATCTCATGTTTCAAAGGAGTTCTACACTGATATCTTATACTTAACCAACTAGACAGCAGTGAGAACAATGACTTATTAAAATAGATTAAAATGAATACGTCTACCATGACTTGATTATCATCTTGTGGTGAGAAAGTTGTTCTGTTCTTTCAAACACGAAAATATGGGACTAGCATCAACACAGATTTATATTCCTCTGTTACAAGTTTATATATACATGATTATTTATATATACATATGTATAATATATACATAATTATTTGAATATTTGGAGGCCTGAAGTGGAACATTTATTTCTTCCTCTACCTTCACTCAGCAAAAATTATTTCCTTTGATATAATAATGATTTGTTCTACAGATGTAAATCAAGTACCAAGTAGTAGTTTTCAGGTTGTATCACTTCATGTTATTAGTCCAGCCAGCCTAACTCCTTTCATTGCAAAATTTCATTCTCCATTACAGAACAATAACAACCAAATAAACAAACCCACACACATACAAATGCTGTCTGTAATAAGGAACTATTATTATGCACAGCTGAACATTTGGTATATAAGCATTAATTAATTGGTTCCCATGAGGAAGAATCAACATCACATACTTTTACTGATTGTTTAGGTTGCACCAAGACAGACTTAAAAGAATGCAAACAAGTATCTTAAGAGCAAAGATTATTTTCTGTCCTCATTCTGTCGGTAACATTACTGATAATATATGTAATGAAATAATAAGAAAAAAGTATTGCATAATCGAGTCCTTTAAAATTGGTCTTTGGTCCAAAACCCGCTCATTGTCTCATCTGGCATATCAACACATCAGTGTTCTGGGGAAATTATTCTGCCTTAAAATTCCTGTGAGGCTTTTCTTTCTACTGAAAGAGGTCAAACAGATATGTAAAAGAGAAGTGTGAGTTTTCACAGCTAGCACTAAAGAACCAGGCCTTCTGACTGACAGTAGCCTTGCTTCAGTTATGTCATATGCAAAAAAACAAATACAACACACTATGTGCAAGAGAACTGACTGGATGCATGTTCTGATGATTCACAATATAATTTACAGACCACAAAATTTCAGTGCAAAACATACTACAACTAGGACTTCTCAATAATGTGAATTCAATGCAATCGCAGTAGTCCAACAAATACTGAACAATATTCCAGTGTGGTTCAAACACCTATTACTTGAGCTAGATATTTGTAGAATAGGCAATGGTCTACAATACAGCTGTTCCTAACGAAGTGGAAGAATAGTGGATTTATTCTCGCCTGTTGGAGAGAAGTATCATTTGGAGAACTGACAGCAATTTAGTTTAATCATTTTAAAAGTTGATGTTACACAATAAAGAAGATGAAGCTTTTTAATAATAATATAAGATAGTGATAAAACTAGCACTAGCCTACACATCCTCAAAATTACTAATTTCTTTTCTATGTGGTAAGCAACCCAAAGCAGTGTGATAAATGTGTTCCACTGGTTCCTGATTTATGTACTTTATATTCAAGTTTACATAGCTTATAAAAAATTAAACCCTAAAGACATACATTAATTATTACATAAATGAACAATTCTGAACATATGTAAGGAGGACAAACCAAATTTTCACAGTACTTCACCTTGGGATCATTACGTACTTTAAACATAGTTGTAATGTATTTGGTAGGGAGGAGAAAAATGTTATGAACTTTGATGCAACAAAGCAATGGAAAACAGATTAATGAGTATTAGCCGTGAACAATTATAGTTGAGAGGTATGGCTACCAACCTTGAAGTTATTTTTGACAAAATACCATAAAATGAGAAAATCTGACAGCACTAGCAGGTAGTAAAAATTAAAGTAGTTATGTTGTGCCCTTAGGGATTTATTTATTGCAAAGATAGGCAATGACAGTTGAAGTGCTCTGAATATATCGTTTTATGAAGAAAGATAAAAATAGATTGAAATGATACACAGATTCACACAATGGTTCATTTGTACAGGGCAAGAGAATTCAGTCAGCTGTAGAGAAAATAAGCTGGTAACAGACCATTTCCCTGGGGCAGGAAATGGTATAGGCTTTGCAGCATGGTTTGTTTACAGCCAGCCTGTAAACAGGCCTTTAATGCCTTTTAGGCATTGCATCTGCATCAGAGAGTAAAATTCAATATAAAAAAAATCTATGAAAAGGAACTGTCACCAGTTCACAAAAATAACTGAACTTCTACATGGGTATGCAAATTATTTGCCTATTTACACTATTCAAGTCCCATTCCAAACAACTACCAGATATGCTCTCTGCTGGACAAATGTAAGCTTTTGAAATATAGGACCTGAAATAAATACTCCTACAGCCCTTTTATTTACCCCTGAAAAACAGGCTCCTTATTTGAAAGGGCTGCTTGCCTAGCTTTTTTGAAAGAAGGAACATAAGAGTGTTCTGTTACGTTATAGAGATGAGAATTCATAAATAACTCCAGTGATGCATTTAAGGTTTAAAAAAAAATCCAGTTAACTTTTCAGAAAATTTCTTTATGAAATACCCATGCTTTACTTAATCACAGCATCTCCAGAAATCATTTCCTCAATGCCTGTTTCAGTTTAAACAGCATTTTTTGTTTCCAGAATAAACAAGGAAAAAGCATCTACTGTTCATAGTCCATCACTTCACATCTAACAGTTTTGGAAGAACTCTAACAGTCACAAACCAACAGCCTTGTTGCAACTGCTACTGTTTTGTCATAAATTCATCCCCATGTAATGCTAGGAACCTAAATTTAATAAATTCTACCCCGTGCTTAAAAATTATCCCCAGATTTTTGTATTACAGAATTCTTAACTTACCTGAAAGTCTTTCTCTTCCAGGATCTCCTTCCTCCACCTGACAAGGAAGGCAGCACAGACATACAAGTGGAAGTGGGAAAAACCCTCTGGTTCAGACTACAAAAGATAAAAATAAAAAATAAAAAAACATCATTTCAATACACAAATGATGCTTTTGATTAAGATACACCTTGAGTGTATTTTTATGATGTTCACTAACACAAGTAGTGTTACACAATTGTCAGCTAAATCTCTTTGTTTCCATATCACAAACATGTTTGTATTTCACCTGTGACAAACCTAGGTATATCCGTATATAGGTATTATCTGTAACCGGAATTAAGGTGAGGTATGAATCTACTTCTAATACTTAAAATCATTCTTTACAGATGCGTTTATCCCATTTCCGATGTTATCCAGTAGCTTGGATCTGTCCTGAAATACCGTACTATCTACATTGTGGTGTGAATGTATACTTCGTCTCCATTATTAAGAGTATGATAGCTCCATTTGAAACTAATAGTTTTTTTTTTTTTGTTATAAACTCTACTAGTAAACTACTAGTGCAATTTAAAACTATGGTCTATAGTTTTTAAAACTAAAACTTGGTCTGTATTTGACTGAATTAGATGTTTTTACTAAAGGAAAAAATCTACTCCTTGTAACACAAAACATTTACAACTCAGATCTCTATTCTGATCTTCAGCTTTCTGTTCTAGTTCAAGTCAGCTGATACAGTCACTTCATAGCCAGCCCCCTCTCCTACCCAAAATTAAGATTTCATAAGTATACCTAAGAGTTTAGGTAAATTTATGGTCCTACTTTTAAAAGACTTCACTGAGCAAATTTTCTTGTATTACCAAATTTATCTTACATTTTATGTTCATTTCCACTAAGAACTGAAAAAAATATTCATTTATTTATATATTTAATTATCGATGTGATTACTGGGAACTAATGCAATGTAAAATGTCATTAAAATAGCATTTAAGATAATAATTATGAAATTAAGTTATAGATTCTGACAAATGTGGGGATATTCAAACAGTGATATCTAAATAATTTAAAGATTTATTCTTAGATCTTATAAAAGTATAGCATTTTTTTTTAATATTCTTTACTGGTCATTTTGGAATTGCGCTTTACTCTTCAGAAAAATACAGTGTTCTGCTCAAGTAAAGTAAGTGAACTGAAACAACTCTGAAAGGATGAAAAAAATATTTAAAAATTTTTAAGAGCAAGTCTGGAAACAATACTTGTGTTCTGTTTTTTTTTTTTTTTTTTCTCTCAGCACTGAATCACAACCAGTTTCTCACTTTTAGTATGAATTTTAAACGTCCTTTTAAGTGATAGCCTTTAAGCATACATGAGAAGTTCCTTTTTTTTTTTTTTTTGGAATACACAATATAGTCTCACAGAAGTGACAACTTTTCTTCAGTTTGGAAGGCAAGCAGGCTAAAGTCCAATGAAAACAGAGTGTGTTTCAGACCAAGTCAACAGTCTGTGCAAGAAAACATATCTCATCTCCACATGAACAACACTTTCCAGAAGCCCACTCCGAAGTATATTGTCATTGGTGAAGACTCTGGCATATTAAGAAGCAGCCCAGTGACAAAAAATAGAGGAAAAGGTGGCACTGCTTGGTGAACTCTGCATTCAGATCTCCTTCAAAGAATGGGTACCTGAAGAGCATAGCACCAGCCTAATCGTTTGCCATCAATCAGGAAAGGAAGGAAGAAGGAAAATGATGGTTATGGGGTGGAGGCAAATAAAGGTGGATTGAGACTGCTGAACAGATACAGAAAAGTACAGAAATACTGCTGAGGGTAGATAAGGAAAGAGGAAGACTATTTTTGCAGATAAGTAGGAGACTGAGTAGCCTGTAGGCAGAAAATTTTCATTTAAAATAATAATTATTAATAGGGATATTTTATGCATTGGATTATTTGTTATCCTAGCAGAAGGAAATAAAGGTTTGTATTTCTTCAATCACATAACACGAGCAAGAAAGAGGGAACTGAAAGGAAGTTGCTTTGGTATTAATATGTACACTAGTCCTGCTTTCTTCTCCCCATTCTTCCAACAATATATGAGTTCTTGAATCGTGTAGGGAAGGAGGGAGGATTAAAGAAATCGATCTGGAAATTAAAATGATACTTTTGAAGTAAGTTTACAGTAGCTGTTGCCAAAATTGTTAATTTTGCTCTCTGTTACACTGACTCACAAAAAAAAATATACAGGTAGCCAAAGTAGATCATCATACTATTCTTTTTCTGACAATGGCCTAGGATTCTGAGTCCAAGAATTCAGTCTACTATAACATAACAAAGAGAATTCTTCCATAGCCAGAAAGTCAAGATAAGTGGCTTAAAATAAAATAACAACAAATAACCCAAAAACTGTCATAATGGAAACTGAAAGTGTTACTGAGGAATTGCAGAAAAATATCTGGAAGTATACAAGAACCTGTACTTTTTCTTGAAAATTTTCTCTTCAATCTTTTTTTCCCCCAATACAATTTTCTTCAGCTCTTTTAAATGAAACCAAATAGGTTCAAATATGCAATTCATTAGAGAAAAAATGCATATCCCCCTATAGATTTAAAAACTCATCATGCTTCAGAGATAAGTCTCAGCTACGAAGTATTTCCAATGGATAGTTTTAGACAGTTTTGGAAATTGAGTAAAACAGCTAATGCATAATTGCCTTTTCTAACACCTGCTACCTATTATACTTTTCCATTTGTAGCTTTTGAAGTTACAAACAGTTTGATCTCTAAATGTACATAAATGCAGACTACAAGCTAGAAGCTATTTAAAATCAAATGTAAACAATGACCTTGATTTAAATATTTTAGCAAAAGATCTCAAGACAGATGTACAACCTTCCAGAAGACTTATTTTGAACATATTACAGACAACTCAGGGCACATTATGTAAGCACCATCTGCCATTATCAATAAAAATCATTTAGATTGTTAACATCACAAATATCTCATTGCCCTGCAAATGCTGGATCTCTTCTACGGCTGAAATGAAAGGCATTCTTTATACTGCACTCCCCAAATTTCCTTGTTTAGACAATCAGTGAAAGAATGCAAATTTTTTTTGTATGACTAGATTGATTCTTGTCTAGTCAATGATTGGTCTAACCTGTCTCCCATACCCCCGATACTTCAATGTTTAGGGAGGGAATTGCATTTGTTGAGTAAATATAGCACGTGATTATTTTTGAAGTACCTGGAATGATTAAAGCCAGGAAACTGTGTCTGGGTTAGGTATTAAAATACCACATTTAACACTCACATAATGGCCCAGAATTAAGGACTTGCAAGCATTATATGATTACAGATGAATAAAGCAACTTTATGCAACTCACAGTTTTTACTATACTACAAAGAGCAGATAGCTTGGATGTAAATAGGCTAAAGTCATTTTCACAAAATATCCAATATTTTCCTTAGATTTAAGGCAGAAAGAGAAAAGTCAATGCAGGATCATCATGGAAAGTGGAATGTGTTGGCTGCTCCTCCAAGATTCACCTCCTCCATCACCTGGGAGCTCCAGCTTCCTAGGCACAGACTAAATCTACTGTCACAACTGAGACTCAGAGCTCCAGTCCAAGAAGCAACTCAGCACCAGCACACCACAGAGAGGTCCATCTGGGTAGCTATCCTGCCACCAGGAATGACCAACAGCAGATGGCTAAGGAAGCGTGTAAGAGTACAAGCACATAGCAGAACCTCCCCAGAATACTCTTCCATCTTTCAATGATTTCTTGCTCAGAGATGTCCTTACAAAAGCTGTAGAATATTTGCATTTAATAGCTGTTTAATGGATTTGTCATCACTTATCTGTCCAAATCTTTTTGCCACTGTGAGCTTTTTTTTTGGTATTCATGAAGTCTTATGGCAAAGCATTCCAAACTGCAAGTACATGCTATACATCATGTCTGCTTTAAAACTGACACCCTCTAGTTTTATTCAAAGTTGTTTAGTTATCACAATGAGAGTATGAACAACCCCTTTCTATTCACTTTCTTCATTCCATTTATCTTTTCGTTTGTAAGTCCAACATTTTCCCTGTCTCTTTGGCACACTAGAGTGTTTTTTTTTTTTTTTTTTAATCCATTCCACAATTCCTTACATACAGGTTCTACCATCTTTAGTCAGTCTTCTTAAGCATTCTTCCCTTATTTTTCTGTTTCTGAAATAGGGGCCAAACTGTATATGGCAACTAAGAAGCAGACAGGACATAATCATACAGCTGCATAATGAGATCTTGTTCTTCTTTCCTTTCCCACTATTTTCTAGCTTTTGATTTTATTTTTTTCTTTCTTCACTGGTACTGAGCTGGGATTTTCCTCTTGTGTTTGAGTGTAGAAAGCTATCTTGAAGCCCATAGTTGTACAGGTAACGTTAGGATTTTTCCAAACACACACACACACAATATCAGTTTATATTTGTCCACATGGAATTTCACCTGCTATTTACTGCCTGGCTGTTTTTAAAAACATGAAGTCCTGCAACTCCTTCCTGTCAACCTCTATTACTCTGAATAACTCAGTGTTGTCAGCAAACTTTGTGGTCTCACTCTTGTATCCACTGTATCCATATCCAAATGTATCCATTTTCCAGTCACTTCAATATAAACCGCTTAAGCCTCATCAAAAATTGTAAAATATTATATGTGATTTTCCTTCATTTTGAAACCTGACCACTTACTTCTACCACATTTTCTAGCTTTCAGACAGTTATTACCCATACAAGGGCATTCCCTTTAATTCCCTAGGAGTGTTACAAAAATACTTATGAAAAAGATTTATTTTTATGGACTTAGCACATTTTCGGTTGTCTTCTATTATTGCTTTTGTTTCTCCCTGACTGTTCCCAAGGGGATGCACCTAAAAGAAACAAGTGACTGACAGCCCTTGTCTAAGCTGAATCTAATCCAACAATAAACACAGCAAGAAAGTTGGAGAATTTATGTTTTAAAAACAAAACAAAACACAGCCTTACTTATAGGTAGAACCTAAAAACAGATGTTTCTAATTCAAACACCCATCAATTAATATGAAAATGTATGGGTTTATCTTTCCATTAAAATCAAATCTGATCTATACAAAATTCACAGCACTTTGAAATCTGTAATGGAAACTAACATTTTCAGGTCAAGCCAGCAAGCCAGCAAAAATACAATGCAAAAGTTATTTCCTCAACCCTTACTCCACCTAGTAAGTCCCTTACAGAACAAGTGTTTTGTTTTGTTTTTTTTTTTAAATCCTTTGCAAGAACTGTGTCTGCATTTCCCATTTCTGCTAAGAATGTTCAAAAATGTATCTTACAATGTTATATTAGATTTGGCAGATTTATGCTGAATGATAGAGCGGTTTTCATAAAAATTTAGTAGCTGGCCTCTCTGATCTAGTTAACAACAACTTGGCAACAGTTCCCAAAAGAAAACTTGTGCTGCTAATTCCCAGTCACAAGGAACACAGACCAGTGCTGGACTTTTTTTGGATCAATATTTTGCCTTGTAAGAATGTTCTATATGGCATGCAAAATTTGTGGTAAGACTACTAATCAATATCAAATACAAAAGGATGCTATTGATAACAATTTACTTGATTTATCAGTTTCTCATTAACCATTATTTTAAAAAGCATCTTTCACATAACTTTCCACAGTAGCTTGTATTTTGAGAGCAAAGGTTAAATCCTCTTCACTTGTTAATATGTTCAGTTCAAATAGAATAAAAAAATAAGTAACCTCAAGTGTGTATTTGACTTTTTGTCCTAGCTTTTCCAGATTTAAACTGTGGAAGAAAAAAAAAAAAAATCAGTTTCACATTTGGTTCATTTAAAGAATTCATCATGAACAGCTAGGATGTCAAGTGGATTCTCACTCACTGAGGTACCTTCACATCCAATACTGAAATGTGTCTTTCTTTTGCAGTTATTTTTCTTCTCATGGGTGGCAGTTTATTAGCTTCACATACAGAAAAAGTGCTATATCTCAGCAAAGGAATGGAGTTTTTTGTACAACCCTCTCATACTTCTTTCTTGCTGAATTTACAAAAGAAGGGGGAACAAGGCAGTTTTCCTAGAGAATGCCTTTGATATAAAGGTAATGCTGAACTCTATACAAGGAGAACAATTACATTTTGAAACACTTATTTCCAATACTACTTTGAAAAGAACATACATATGCACAGAAGGAAGAATTATACACAGTTATACTACCACAAAGCATGTGGATTTCTTTTCTGTAATTTGCCATGTTAATAAGCCCTTTCTCAGCTACAGTGAAGAATGACCATTAGTCATTCTTTGTACTTATTGTAAAAAATATTACTTATACCTGCTGCTTTGAATTTCTACAAAGCATAAGGCAAGCAACTTCCATTTTAACTACTAGGCAAAACATAGCAAGAACAGAGACGTGGCAATGTGAGCATGAATTCTACCATGATAGCCAATTACTGCAATTTGAACTAACAACTAGCAATATAATGGTGAGGGATGATATATAAAACCCCAAGCTAATATACATAATTTTGGATCCTCTAGTAGGAAAAAAAGAAAATATTTTCTGCAAGTTTTTCTTCCATGCAAGTATTTAAGATCAAAAACTCCTAATTTGTTTAGAGATGAGAACAGCACAACCAGCAGCAAGGTTCTAAACTAACTCTAGGACAGTGTCAGTACAGTAACAAGTAACAACCACGTAACATTACAAGCCCTCATCAACAACTGTGAATAATTTACACTGTTTAGGTTTTAGAAAGTGGTTGATTACTTACAGCTGTATTTTCTTTTGTTCACTTGAGTTAATGTATTAAAGAACAAAGTATTTTGGTTAGAGCCATTAATATGGTACCTAATTATTTTACCAAGTCATGGCATGGTGTGATCTCTTAAAGCAGAGAATCTCTATGTAATTAACACTGAGCATATCAGTTATCCCCCACTGTATCTTATCTTATCCCACTCAGATATCCCCCACTGTAACTNCACTATGCCCTTTATTCCAGAAAAATCTAACCCTCTGGTTATTTCTCAAAAAATTCATTTTGCATCCTTAATTTACTCAGATATCCCCCACTGTAACTTAAAACTGAGCTTCTCTCAATGCATGACAGAAGTTATGGAAGTAGGGATTGAGGAGCATCAAGACGAAGATAAAAGCAAAAGTAGCCCCTCTGCACAGATGAAGTTACAGAAAACCTTTTCTAAAAGCAGCAGGATTTTTTTTAATGGGTTATAAGACAGATTTGAGTGAAAATTTCCAGACCAAATATTTTCAATGGCATGCACATTTGGGATACCAAATCCTTAAGTCTTCTTTTATTTTAAGCTAGGCTTAAAGCTGGCCTTCAAGTATTCAGACATAATTGTCCGGCTGGAAAGAAATTTGTTTTGAAATTTCCTGCTAATTAAGACCACATTTATTATATCTGAAATCATTAATTTGAAATGAAATATTTACATTCTCTCTCAAGTTGTGACTTGAAACCAACTAGTACGCCAAAAATGTGGTGGAAAAAAACAAAAGCTGTGTCACACTGAAACCAAAACTGCTTTTATTCATACAATTTTCCTTAAAGATATGCTTTACCTTAAAAAAGTACATACTAAACCCAGATCATTAGTAAAAATAAGCTGCAACTGATTTAATTCTGAAGAAGTTTGCTTTAAAGTAAAATATTTTTATATAAGTATTAACTTGCTTTAGGCGGACTACTAATTTGAAAGTACACAGGTACAGACACCATTTATGGCAACTTTTCCATCTGTGAGAATTTCAGAAGATCATGTGAATCACCACCAGATCACACTACCTCCGTACCCTGCTTTTAAAAGGCAAATGAGCACAAATAAGCAGTGTGACTAATATTTACTAAACTAATTCCCTATTTCACCTTTTGAATTTCTAAACTATTTACCTCATGTATCATTATAATTATTTTTGCAGTTCATTCCCAGAGAACCTTGATGCTGGGAAATTAATTATTGGATACAATAGAGAAACTGTCAGCATCACTTAAATACAGTTTCAGCATTGGCCTCATTTACATGTATCCTTTTATTCTAAACAAAAGGAGTGCTGAATTTTTTGTATTAAATTGTTAGTTCATTAAAAAGAGCACAATGATATCATTTTCTTCATATATTCACTGCTTATCACATTTTGCTGAAATACGTAATCCATGATCAAGACAACCACAAGAGCTTTTAGCCCCAGGATTTCAAAGATACTGAAAGTTGTATAATAGTTGTATAATTGTTCGATTAATTGGTTTTAGCTCTATCATATTGTTAGCTTTAATAAAAGTTATTAAATTAATTATTCCAAACAGACCTATAAAAAGTAAGAAGTGTTAGCTTAATATTTCACAAATGAAAAAATCTTTTGAATAACTGTACAAATCCATATCCCATTTATGCCAAAAGACTAAAATGAAATGAACAATATCTAAATAACAGTATTAAAACCCAATAGTTGCTTATTCCAAATTCTCAGAAAATAAAATATGCTTACTGGCACACTGCCAAAATGCAATTCAAAGACATCCCCTCATTGGTTTTAGGCCACATGTCAGTTCCAGATATGGGGACTTACATGTTCACCTCTGCACAAAAGTTGGTATTTTCATTGCAACAAACACTACATGAATGATTACAGGTCATTTCAGAAGGTTGCCAAGAGAGGCTGTGGAGCCTCCCTGCTTGGAGATCTTCAAAAGCCACGTGGACATGGGCCCGGGCAGCCTGCTCTGGGTGGTCCTGCCTGAGCACGGGGCTGGACCAGATGGGCTCCTGAGGTCCCTGCCAACCTCGGTCATGATTCTAAGAAAAGTGTATTACATAATCCAATAAAAATATTACTGAATTCTTGTCCAATGAACAGAAACTCTACAATCCTCAAACTCCCACATCTGTAAAATCAAGGTATGATTACATCAAAGTAATATGTAGATGTTTTGTGAAGATTTCTTATTAGACTCTGAACATGAAATAGAATTTCTATCTACATCTCTTGTGTGGTCTAAGAAGAAATAGTAGAACTCTAATTTCTTCTTCATAACAACAACTAAATTATCAAGCATAGTACTCCAATGACTTTTTCCTTCTTTTATGGAACACACCATAAGAACTGAGAACTAACAAATACGTGTAACACATTCAGGCACGTTTTCTGATAGGATGTCTTGTTGACTAAGAAGATACATGGACAGGATAGGGGAAACAGAAGTACCAAAAAGGCACCTGGTACAGTAATAGCAGGAGCTATTACCTTCCTTTCCTGTTTTCAAAGCTAACAGAGCTTTCCAAGCTTAGTCATGACACAGAGTCACGAATACCACCACCCAGGTTTCCACAACAATTATGAAGATACTCAAGATACCATGCTAGCTTTTTTTTTTTTTACAACCTTCTCTCTGCATTAAACCACGTTACATTCTACAAACTAGCAACAAAATCCTTAATTTCTGATCACCAGTATTCCTCTAGAAACTAGGAAATAGCTGGAGCCAGTACTTTCCTCTATTTGCTGGTCTGCAAAAATCTGAACACTTATTCATGAAAATACAGCTTCCTTGCAGAGCAACACTATTTGAATCAGTCTCTACTTAGGGATTGCAATTTGCCTGAATGTTCAATCTCATCTCACGATGATGATCTAATTGCACCAAGCTTTTCATGACCACATGACTGCTTAACAACATTCCTTGGCCTGTGAGCTTTACATTTCATTCAGCTGCTATTAAAACTAACATACTAATAATGCCACAAAAACTGAAGTAGGCAGCTGCTGAATGCAGCAGATCTTCCCTGTCACTGATTAAACAGAAGTACAACATCTGAAAACAGCAGTCAGCTGCTCTTCAGCTATGTCCAGCTTTATAGCTGTGATTGTGCAAAACTGCAGGTTTATAAAAGGGCTGATGTCAAAAGCAACTGAAAAGCCAACACCGTTACTCATTCCAAGTATCTGAAAATTGTCGCTCACTCAATATCACAGGTGGAAGTGTTAATAATGCATGCATTTTAATTAAATTCATTAGATACTTAACAGCTATTGCCAGGAGCTTGATCTTGTCTGAATGAATAAGCTGCTTCTTACCTAAACAGTTAATACAAAAGACTCACCAAGCTGATACAATAAAAAAACCTCTTCAGACCCATCCATCAACTGATTTGTACAGAAATAGAGTAACAGTGATGACAGAGTGCAGCTTTGCTGAATTCCGATCAGAATGAGAAATCCACTGTACATAATTGACTTGAGCATAATTTTATTAACTCCAACACAAATATTTCTTCTCAATAACATTATTGTTCTGAAGATGCTGAGATGTCTCAATAGAAGCCGTAGTTTCCTTAATACGTAAATTTCGCTCAAGACATTGCATCAAGGGAAGCTCTTTGATCTGAATCTTCTCAAAATGCTGAAAATCAAAACATGCTGGACAGCAGAACGATCAAGTCAGTCTGCACTAATGATCAGTCTTCACATTGTACCACTGATTAAACACAACAGCATGAAACAAAGGACTTGTGTGAGAATGGCAACACACTTGCAGAGTAGTTGCAATTTGTTTTATCAAGGCTGTCTAGAGGATAACACTGATGCTACAACTCTCATCTCTGAAAACCAAAACTTCTGACTTGACCCAGAAGAGTCATCTTCTAATCATTTATGTTTTCTAAGTATATAGACTGCAACTGCATTGTTGAAGGAAAATATCCTATAGCAGTGTAAATGAAGAAAAAAGTGATGGAAAGTGAGGCAAATTTTAAGATATTACCAGCTGCATACAACTTTATTAAGATTAACTTTTTTTTCTGGTCAATGTTACTCCATTACAGATACAGCAGAGCTGCGTAGCTTGAAAAGCCCTCGCTCTACAACAGCACCTTCCATACTGACAGCCTGAAGTGACCAGTACAGCTTCATCTGTTTTTCACATATGACACGACACCACCAGAGTTTGAAGTTTAAGCTATTCAAATCACTTATTGCTGTCATTCACATGCCTTGCCTTTTTCTTTCCACCAGCTTTTGTGAGCATCTCTCCACTAACCCATGCTGGCATTAAAAGGGCCTGGTCTGAAATACCAGCATCTTGAGACACTTCCAACAGGTGACAAAACAAACAACAGTTCCCTGCTTACCACCTCCAAGGCTTTAAGCTGCTCAAAACAGGAAGATAGCTTTGATCCAAGTACAAGCTTTTCTTTGAGCACAGGACACAGAATCTTCAGCAGAAAATTAAAGTAACTTAAAAGCATAGCATGAATCCTATTGAAACAACCTGAGCACTCTATACTGCATTAGATTCCTAAACACTGCTCAAAATTTTCAGAATCATTTTACAATTGATTTTATTTAAGCCTTCATGAAAATGCCTACAGAAGTTATAAACAATACTTACAATGGTTAAAAATAATCAGTAAAAGAAAAAAAAATTCACTTCCATTTAATTTTCTTCAAATCTCTTCTATTAAGTGATAACAAGCAATAATAAGACAACCAGGGAAAAAAGTCACATTGTCAGGCTTCAGGATGAATTTTATCAACAAAATGAATGGAACAAATATTTAGCAAAATAACAATTCAGCCTCTAGAAAATTACAACAGAAACCAAAACACATATTGTCTACCTAAGATGTGAGCCAAAATAATAGATACATTTATTAATAGATGTATATCAAAATATAATTTGACTTCATCTGTCCTTCAGCTTCCTAATATTTTTCAAATTAAACTGATTTTCCCTACATGGTTCTGCTTATGCCAGTGAAGACTGGTCTGAACTGTATTATGTTTTGTTGCAAAAACCAAACTACTCTGAACTTTTAGGCTGTAAAACTTGCCTAGAATATACCCTCAAATGATGGAAAGCAGGATGTCAAGCTATATGTTCAAACATCAATTTAAGTCAAAGCTAATGTTTTATTAGCTCAGATATCATTTAAGCTGCAAGTACAGCTTAATTTGGTACCTAGCTACACTTTAACTCAGCTTACTCATAGAATCATGGAATAGTTTGGGTTGGAAGGGACCTTAAAGATCATCTAGTTCCAAATCCCCTGCCATGGACAGAGACACCTTCCACTAGACCAGGTTGCTCAAAGCCCCATCATCCTGTTTCTTTGTGTATGTTGCTATTCCTTGACTCCCAACGCCCTAAGTTATTATCAAAAAGCTAAAGGATGTAGAAAAATGAAATAAAACATAAAATACATTTACTGTAATTAGATATTCTGTGCCTTAAAAAAAACCTGTGTGCAGAGATTTTATGATGGCTAATATTGATCACCTAATATCATTTTGGAAAACGGTTTTCTGTACAAGTCATTATTCAGGCTAGTGTTGAAAACTTACCACTATAAAATCTCTGCTATCATGGAATGGCTCTGTGGAAAGACGAAGCTCACCATATACTGACAGAGTTGGTAGCTCATTCCAGGCAAAGTGGAGACAGTGCAGTGCTATTAATTGGAAGACACGTGCTCTAACAAACCAACGTGCATTCCAAAAGGAGCTGTGAAACAAAGAAATCAGCTCACCTGAAGTTCTGCTTAAGATTTATACACTGAAGAGACTCCCAGAGCCATGTAGAGACTGCTTGTCCAGATGCAGAGAGAGGTTCAGGGATAGAAATAGTGATGTTAAATACTTAACTGATTCTAGAAGTTTTACAATTCTCAAAACAAGCTATATGCTACTGAAGATAAATCCTGGACACCATTCAAGAATCTGTATTTGCCCACATAACTTTCAGACAGCAAGGACTCTATCAAGAATATTTCTACAGCTGATGATTTTTCATGTTATCTCAGTAAAGCGTGGCTAGTCTTAGAAGGCTGTGAAAAGCCTCTACAGCCCTGGGGTCTTGAACTATAAATCAAATTAATACTCATTTCTGAAAAATGACAAGGTGCTGCTACTACAGAAACAGGTGTGAAGCAAGAGGTTGTCACGCACTGCACATTGAGAGCCTACAGGGATCCAAATTCCAGATTTCAGTTTCCATAAAGCCGTACAGAAGACAAAGAGAATTGATTTAAAATAATAATAATAATTAAGTATATATATAAAAAATAGTTGCAGACAAATTAGAATAAAAAATGAAGAAAAATGTAATTTCAAAAACTAAAAATATACTGCAATCATACATTTAGTCTCCACTTAAATATTTAACTGAAGTGATATGGCATCATGCAACAAAAATGTATTTCAAATTGTATTTTTATAGGAATCTCAAAAAAAGTTTTTAACTATGAAAATGATTTTTTAAAAAGCAGATGTTGGATTATTTAAAAATAAAACAAAGCTATAATTGACTACATAAAAGTGAAATATTTTCAGGAAATATTTTTCCTGAAATAAGAAACTGAACCTAAAACATACCTAAGAAACAACTTTCCTCTATCTGCAATCTAAGCTTTAAAAATGTATCATTAATGAAAGTTGTTTATACCTTTCAGAAAGGACAGATTGATTTGTTTTCCCACTAACACACTGCTTTTCTGCAGGTTTGATAAATTACTACAAACAAACAAAGAATCTAGTTAGAAACAAGAAAAAACTGTTTATTAACAAACAGGAAGACTATTAGGACTTAAAGCCTCAATCTTGAAAACGCTACTGTGAAAAGATGTTTGAGGACAACATATAAAATTTTTTCACCTAATTTATTAAAGGTTATTCAGAAAATGCAGTTTCTGTTGGGCTGACCTGTATTTTGTATTTTACACACAACTTTCAAGAAATCTGTTCTCCATTTATGGAAAGAAAAGAAAATAGCAGACTGTTGAGGTTATCTGGCCATTTTTATCCATAACTTTTTGCAAAAGAGAAAAAATAATTGAATTCACACTACTTAAACAAAGAAGCAAGAAAGCACAAACATTCCAACTGTTATCTCTATTGCCCTATCTACTAAATCACGTTTACACTCTGAAATAAACTGTATTTCTGCCCAGAATGCAAGAAATCTGCTGGATAGCTTTTTATATCTATTTAGCTTATTCAAGGCATTGCAATTTCCTAAGTCACCACATAAAACTTGCATTTTCAATACTATTTATTGTGTTTCATAAAAGTTCCATTAGAAACAAATTCAGAGCAAATGTAAGTTGGAGGCATCATTTTCATTTATTACTTTTCCTAATACCTTTTTCATTCAGAGGTATCAACACAATCTCCAGAGTTAGTCATTGTTCTCAAAGACAGATAAAGGACAAAAAAAAAATCACAGTATACAGAGTTTAATTATTGCCATCTATCAACAACAATGGAAGATATATTGAAGTTATACAATGCAGTGTACAGTAATCATATGGATATTTACGATGATCCAATTTAAGAGTACTGTGAAAGATTGTAGGTTTGATATGCTTTCAGTTTGTGTGGGCTATATTTCTTTTCAAAAACAGACACGAGGAGGTCAGGAGGACGCTTCCAGGGGGAAAGGGAGATCCCTTTAGAGCTTCCCTTAAGAGCAACTGATGACACGTAGGAAGGAAAGGTTCCAGTGATGACAGTGAAGAGCAGAAGAAAAATTGTAGGGGAGAACTTTGGGGCTGCACCAACAAGATCCAGAAAGACCAATGAGAGAATCAGGAAGCAAACAGAGTTTGATGAAATAAATCTTGCAGAGGTAAGAGAGGACTCTGAGGAGCTTGCTAGTATTCAGAAAGACATTACGGGCACAGCTACTACAGGGTTTTGGTTTGGATCACAAACATTATGTTGAAATACATCTCACAATAATTCTCATGTACATTCACATTTTCATTACAGTGCAAACCACATGCAAAACATTCATGGTTTGCACTGCAGAGTTTCTTTCCAGAGATCCCCTCCTATTGCACGGTACTATTTGCCAAAGCAGACAATCAGAGTCAAACCTGGAAGCAAACCTGCCCTACAAAGACACTGAATAGGGGTCAAGTTGCCTACAAATTCCTTTTACTTCTCTTTTAACTAGACATAAAATTCTATTTAATAAACTACATATTCTAACTTATATTTAATAAAACCACCCGTCAGACAATTTTAAAAGCCTTTTTCAAACGCTTTCAGGTGAAAGAGGAGAAGCTGTTTTAACGACCTCCTCCTACTGAGTATCCAAGGACTCGTGAGAGGTAGTACAGAGAGGTAAGACCTATCCTCTTGCACACCATAGAATTCCTACAAAGTTCTTGTATCTTCTATTTCTATCATCACTTGCAAGCATAGCAGAAAAAAACAACAGACTGGGAATTTGACATGTTTCACCATATACTCTCTGCAAGAAAAGACAATCAGACTACTAAAGCATTTTAGTTTCAAAAAGGTTCAGCCAAACTAAACCATGGAAGAGTCTGTGGTTTTATCCCAGCCATCTGCTCAGTTTATAAGCAAAGAATGTTTGATACACTGGAATAAATTCAAAGTCTTCAATCTGCCTCCTGTCACAAGAAAAAAGAGGATATTGCAATGCAAAAGATGGGAAAAACTGGATTTCCATTATTTCCTGAAGTAGTCAAACACCTTTTCACTCCAGACTAAAACAGAATATCATGCCCAAATTTGCTTTATTCTGGTATCCAGAACTAAACAAATACTACAATCACAGCTCCTACTACCACTCAAAAATAAATTGAAGATTTCTCAGAGCTTTGTAAACAGTTATCATACAATTCTTAGCACTCTGAAGTCAAACGGACACCACCATATTCCCTCTAAAGAAGAGAGCATAGCTAATTCATAATTATTATCACATACTTTTGTTATTCACTCTCCGTAAGAAAGCATGGACATACACAATTGCTAGTCCAACCTCCAGCAGTAATGGTATTCATCTGTAATCTTGTGAGCCTTTCCAATGGCCCTACTACTTGACTTCAATCAGCTGTAAAGCTCCTTTATTCTGTTATCACATCAGTGTGAGGGAATGAATGCCAAGGATTGAATGCCCTCCTAAAGGAGCGCAGTCATGCTGTTAGAATAGCAATGAGCTTCATCTGACACCGCTGAACACATTCTTTCACACTCCCTCACTCTTGCAGAGGAATGCATGCATGACAAAAATAAATATCTGTTCAGTGCAAACACTTAAAAAACTTATCTACGGAATAATATACTAAATAGAGCATATAACAGTTTAATAGAAAGTGTTTCAAGTTGATATAAACAATGCAATTAATAATGGAGTTAACCAACAGCAGTTGTGTTCCATTTGTCAGAAGAAAGGGATGGGCGGAATAATTATTCTACAAGTGAGAAAGATTCAGAATTTCAATACAGAATGTCTGATGTACTAACAGACAATTCTCCTTAAGTTTTTTTAATTTTGCTGATGCAAGAACCTAAACATAGAATTGTTCTTGCTCATTACAACAAAGAGAAGAAAACAAGAGATACAATCCAAAAATGGATGACTGTCAATATTCTAAGTAGAATTTTTTGGTAGCTTAGTCTGTCTCCTCCCTGTACCGTTTGCTATTGTGCACATTGCTTTAACCAAAACACGGGGTTTAGCCTGGTGTAAAATCTCTGCTGGTCTGCCCCTAGAATCTAGACTACCATACCTACAAAGCCATCAGACAACTCAGGCAGGAAACTGAACTGTCATTCATAATTTAACATTGCTTTTTAGGACTGACTGGGACAAAGTTTTTGCTGGTTTTATTTTTTTTTTATTTTTTTAATTTCATATACATCATCAGCACTCAGCCATGAGAGTAAGCTGCGCTCTAACAGGAAGAACAAAAGTGCATCTTTCTAGCTCAAGTATATCGGTGGATATTCAGTAATAAATGCATTGTAAAATGCTTTAGAAAAATGTACATTTCAATGGTCAGTTAGGATAACAAGCATTTTGTAAACAGCTATAAAACAGTATTTTTCCTCTAGAAGGGTTATTTCCACCAAATATTTCTTTAAAATTTCAATCAAACTTGTTATCATAATGATACTGAAAAATTAACACAGTCCTGCATGAGAATAACTGTAAGATAACAAGAGTGGCTGAATGCAGGGAAGACATCAGAAGCTTGGCAAAAAAATAAATAAATCAACAGCTATCCTAAGGAAACTCCTTCTTTTTGAGGACATCCTCTTTTAAATCAACACTAGCCTGCAAGTCCACTCACTCTGTAAATTCTGCTTATGCTTCTGTACCCTTATACTCACTAAGATACTTCGTTTTTTCCTCCTCAATTAAAATTATTTTAAAAAATCTTCCTTGCATGTGAGCTTGTTTAAATTCCTCTGCTTTTCCATTAAGGACCAAGAGAAAGGATGGTGCTGTAAACTGCTGAATGTCTTTTACTATTTAACCAGAAGCAGATTATCTGGACAGAGCACTACATTCTGCAGACCATTTTAGAGCAAACAGGAATACAATGAAATCTGTCTGCTGTAAAGTATCTGTCAGCACCAACTTCTACTTGAAGAAGCAATCTTTGTGTCCCTTCCTAGGGATAAGGCATTGATGTGGCAAGTGAATTGGGCTTCTGAACACTGTTTATAGAACATGAACTGACATCTCAGCATAGCGGAGTTGAGCCACTCAATGAGTGACTCAAATGATGACATTTTCTTGAGGAGTTACAATGATCCAGTGACATAAACAGCAGCTTTTCCAGCAGGAATAATTTAAATATTGTTTCCTGTACTTCTCAATCATTGTTGAGAAAAGATCAAAACTCAGGAGAAGCATCTACTAAATGCCTTCTACAGTGTAAGGAGCTAAAAATTAGCTACTTAACTAACATAGCTAAAATCACTGCATCTTCAGTGGTGCTAGACTGCAGAAGATAGTATTTTGGTGATGCCCTTTTTAATTAATGTATGCAGAGAACTCTCAGCCAAAGAAGAGAAGGCAACAATACAAATTATTAAAGGGGCCTTTTTTTGATTTTCTTTTTTTTTTTTTCTTTAACTGTAGGTGAGCAACAAAAAAAAACGTAACAGACTGAATGAAGAAGCTAGCTCTCCTCACCTATTTAGTGACCAAACGAGGAAGTTAAATTTCCCTACTGGGTTACCATGTCAAGTGCTGGAATAAAATGTACAAGAAAGGAAAAGCAGACAAAAATATTTGAAAAACTAAGGATGGCACATTTCAGAGTATTGTTTTTAATGCAAAACAAGATTTACATGAAAAATATGGGTACTGGTACCTAGCAAATCAACACTGTATATTTGTCTAAATATACAACTGAAATCTTTAAGAGAAAGCTTTCATTATCAATATCAAAAATTGATAAATATTGTGACGGAAAAAATGCTGCCTATTTTTGCATGTCCATTTTAGATTTCTTGGTATAATTTTGGACCCTAAGTGTAACATGAAACATTCTGACTATGATGTGGGTATGAAAAAAACACATCGCTGTGCAAAAGAAAAATGTCATCTCCATCACATGAAGTTTGTGGAAAATTGTTAAAAACAGTATCTTTTTCAGTCTTTCAAAGTTTTCCAGAGTTATCCTACTGCTCTCTAGGACAACCTATGGAACTCCTATATGATACATTTCAGATACTTCACCAGTGTCCAGTTTTGAAAAATCTAGCTAAACATTTTTTATTATGTGGAAAGTATCCAAATGTTATCAACACAGATTCAGTGCCCAGTTATGGCTACTCCAAAAGTGTTGAACAGCTTATCTTTGAGTTGTCAGCATGATGGGAATACTCAAGGAAGTGCAAGCTTTATGCAACTTTTTCCCATCCTCCAGCATCTTGGCACAGAGATTTCTCGAGCCAGATGTTGGAATCTGTTTAATACCTAATGACAGATTATTCTCTCATGAGTCATGAGAGACTTGAAGTCTTGAGAGTCATGAGTTTTTGAATCCCTGTAAAATTCAGGACTTACACAGAGAGTCTTGTGTTCCACAATTAAATTGTGTGCTGTGTAAAAAAGTATCTTCTTAGGTTTGAACCTGACATTTCCTAGTTTCTTTTCATAATATTTGTTTTTTAAATGTGACTAAACTTCTCCATATGTCACATATATTTTATACACCTGTACTGTATTTTCCCACTCATCGTTTTTTTCCCCCAAGCTACGACCTCCTAGGACGTCACTGTTCCTCAGAAAAAGCAATTCTTCATTTTTAGTCATTCTGGATTTCCTCCAGCCTCAACCCTGTTCCATAGGAACACCACAGAACTGTATCATGGTAAAATTAAGCTCTCTCATATTCTCCATTCTGACATTTTCATTGAAGCATTATAACTTCAAGTTCTTGTTCCCAAGTGGCAACATTCAGTTCATGGCTAATGATTATGTACAAAAAAAAAGGATTTCCTTTTTCTCTCCAAACCTTTACTTGTCACTTTACACTTACATGAATGGGAATTTCAAGTGCCATTTTATCACTGTTACTCTGTCTCAAGAAGGTCTTTCAGCTTTCCTTGCCTCGTAAGTTTGCTTTTATGCTTATCCTGAATAAACTGTTACCAGCTGTAAGCTTTTTTATCCCGTTATTACCCTTATTTTCCTGATCGCTTTTGAAGATAATAAATAACTACATGTCAAAAACTAAATATATAGCATTTATGTAACGGCAATGCAGCTAGCACATACAGGAACTATACACAGATATCTTCTGATGACTTCAGCACTGTTTCTCAACTTAAAAATTAGATGTCAATATAAACACTTTCTACTTATGCTAGCAACTAATACTCTTCTGTTAAGATATGAAAGAAAGGAAAATAGAACAGAATCTCTAAGTGCATTTGAAAATAACTGAATGACTTTTTTCCATATATAATAAACAGAGTAAGTTCCTTCACAGCAGAAAAAAAGAGGATGTATATTGATATATCAAAATATACCTCCCCACAGAGGCTAGCACTGTCTCTCTGAGTTGATAACTATTCAACAAGTATATTATGTCAATATCAAAAACAAAAACGTTCACACGAGCTACTTCAACTGCACACTATCTTGAAATGTTTAGTGTTTTTTTAAGACTCAGTAATCTTATCTTCAATACTAATATTTCAGTGTAACTGTTCTCCAATTTCACATTTTAAATACATCACCATAACTACTGATGTTTCCTCTGCACCCACTGTCTCTGAAGTAATGTATTCAACACAAAGTAACAACAGAGTTAAATTATGTACACCTAAAGTATACTAGGATAAAATGTGACTTACACATGCCTTTTTTGCTTTATCACTTATTTTTTCCTGTCTACTGAAATCCTCAGTCAAGCTGAGAAAACAAGAAATAAAAATACATTTTCAAGTACCCAGAGATAGTTCTGTTGCAGTTGATCTTTAAACAGAATTACCTCAATGTTTCCCGTGCTGTTATTATTTTCTAGTTATTTCCAAATAAGTAAGTTTTCTGGAATTCTTACCAAAGTCCCTCTAAGAAAATCTCAGTTGTAGCCAGTAGAAACATGCCTCACACCAATATCAGAAAGCTTATAATGAAGCTCTGTTTTTAAATATGACTTAATCTGCAGTCTGAAAGATCATCACACAGAAGATAATGTGGATTTTACATTAATCACTGTTAATCACCTATCCTCAAAAACAAAAAATTGAGAAAATATCTTTGATAGAAATTTTGTATTAAAAAATTCTACAAAAATACATACCTTAGTTCTTTTTAAAGAATCAGCTATACATTAATGAATTGTATTTTAATTATTGTTGATGAGCAACGGGTCTGATAGGGTTTTCCTTTCTTATCTCAGCTTGCCATTCTCATTTCTAAATCCTTTTCACTTTGACTGTCATCCATGCTTACTTTCTGCTGAGCAAAGGGCATAAAAGGCTTACTAGTTCAAATACTTAATGGGTTTATGAAGAAGAATGTTGTAAGAAGGATTGCTTTGACAGTTTGATTAGATTAACACAATCAATCAGTTTCAACAACATACATTGCCCTTAGAAATACCGGTACTGCAGCTTCCTTAGTGGATGCTACTGCACTTGAATTGAAAAGCACCAATATCAAATCTTTCCAATGTAAATTTCCACAGAAAATGAACCAAAGCATACTGAATAAGGATGATGGCATTTACAAATGCACTCCTCTCACCAAAAGAATAAATTAGCAAAAATGAAGCATAACCACCTGCATGTTTGTTAGTTAAGATGTATTTATATTTCAAAAAGGTACATGGAATTTGTAAGTAATTTATATATATGGAAAATAACTTGACAATTTTCCTCCACACAAATTCCTTGTAGTATCTTGGATATAATAATCTATCATACTCCATCATATCATAATGATATCATATGATGGTATCATAAAAGCAAAATAAGGAACACCATTACATATATCAAAACAAGAGATTTTTGTCCTTGTTACGAGCAAGTGTTTCAAGACAATTCAACTTAGAATGCCATCTTATGAGAAGAACTGACATAGAGGACAAAGAGGAGTTTGAGAGGTCTTCTCGTATGATGCAGCATGGAAAGTCTTACCTACACCTGAATTTTTATTTCCTAAAGCGGATGGGTAGAATTCAACTGCTACGCTGAATGTGGGGATGGACAATGAAGGTTATGGAAGCAGCATTTCATTCTGTTACTGTTGTATTGCAGAAAACGAGTTACCTTTGCAACTGACCCAATTACTCTTGGATAGGACCTACTCTATTCATAAAGAGAAAATGTAGAACAGATTATATAAAAAGCAATTGGCACATCTTCACTCTCTTGTCACACTTCTATGCTGTGACAAATTTTCTATACAAACACTAATTTCTTCAGTAATGATAGTAAACAGTGGACTAGATACTGATGTAAGGTTGCACAAAAACTTGATGAATTTTATCATATATAATGATAAACAATAATTCTATTGTGATAAAGCAATGACAGCAAAACTGTATGTATTTGAATTCTTGTTAGCTAAGCAAAAATAGTTTGAAATGACTAAGAAAAGAAGTGCTGAACTTTTTAATCTTTTCACCAGATATTGAAGATGCATTGATTAACATTAGATAAAGAGCCATCCGATAGACTGCAGTGATATAACATGATAAAATGAAGTCTTGGGCTTGATACGGTGCCAACTTAAACCATATGAGACTATACGAGATAGAGCAAATCAGGTATCTGAAAAGCTCACGGCTCTGTTTACATTAGCAAGTAACTCAATGCAATAGGAGAAGATCAGAAGATCCAAGCAGTTAGTGCTCAAGCTTCCACAGCTACAGTAAATACAGCTGGGGTTTGCATCTTACTTTACACTTGATTTAGTCTTGGTTTTTACTTCAGACTATCTTTATTCTTGATCCCTCAATGCAATGTTCCCACCATTCACACGGTTCAAAGCCGCTCAAGTCATTGCCTAGGAAATGCATGTCTCCAATTAGGGGAGACATTATGGGTTGAAGCCCTTTGGTGTGTAGCTAAAAAAGAGATTACTGTTAAATTTCTTTGGAAAAGAATTAACACCAAAAATATTCCATGAACCAAACAAGCAAGTGAAGACAAAAGAGTTCACAAGCTCACTTGAGAATTATATTACTGTTCCAAACAAAAATGGTAATGTATTTGCAGCCTTGGATCTAAATTTTCTAAATAGAAGAATCTGGAAAAAAAGTGTCTGATAACCACAGAATCCAAGAAATCTGGACAGTGTCAGTGTATCTGAATGGGAATAGAAGAATTCATGAGCTGCACATGGTAATTTATATGATAAAGGTCACCTCACATGACTGCAGGGATACAGCCTATAAACAACTACAAGAACAAAGCTGCAAAAACCTAGCAGCACACCTATTAATACAAGATTGTCCAAATAGGTCAGAAGGTCTCATTTCTATGGCTGTAGAAATGTGCATTTTAGAGAAAAGCTTAAAGAGAGGGGAGAAAAATAGGAAGCCTGCATTAGAGTACTTGGAAACAGACACAGAAAAATAGGTGAATTGTCAGTGCTGATTAAGATGGTGGAGAAACAAAAGCTGGGTAGGGTGAAATTAAAGCATTGTGAACCACTGCAACTGAAATGAAATAAGCTTCAGTAACTAAGCATATGTCCTTTACTACTCAGGTAAAGGGGGCTAAAGTTTCCTTAGTGTAATACCATCCAACCCTTCAAAACAACAGTAGCTAAATTCAGCATATAATACACTGTGGAAGTTGAAGAAAATTGTATTGTTCAACTTCATGAATTACCAGTTTTGGCATGTTCAACCTAAGATACTTTTTAAAAAAAAAAAAAAAAAAAAAGTCTGATTTTCCAAACTCATTTCATAAGTCATCTTCAAATTAAGTTTCCAAAAGCATTTTTGGCAACCTCTGTCAGCATACATGAATAACAAGCTCATGCTATGGGCAATGCACAATTCAACTTCCACCTGATTGCATGAACTCTAAACTCAGTATTTCTCAAACATCACAGTTAATATGAACTAAGATAAAGAACACTGTTCTTTTTACAATAGACATTTTTAATAAAAAGTAATAAAGTCCTATTTTTCCCTCTACTGTGGAAAAAATATAGTTGTGGCATTTAACCCACATACCTCCAGCTTGAATTGAAATTTATCTTCCCTCAACCATCACCACAGTTGTGGCTTTCAAAAACAGCAATAGCAGATGTTGAGTCACTGTCGCTGAAATATATGGCTGCCACAACAGCTATTTTCAATTTATTTGTAAACTACGTGATTGTTTACAAAGTCACAAAAACAAATATCAGAGCACAATAATGATTTGTGATTCAGACATTTTACTTAATCTTGAGTGTTTTAGATTTATTTTGATTTTTAGCCTCATTGAAAGACATTACTATGCTACTGAACATTTTTTAAGACAACTGAGTTATCTGAAATGAATCTTACTCACTGACTCCCATGTACAAGTTTCTTAACTGCTTTATTACACACAGTGAAAATGGATTAGGACGCAGCCAAAAATGTTGAACATAGAAATTAATGTTCTTGCATAGACATATCATTTCAAATAGGTGAATAGGCTAGCTGAAATTAAAAAAAAAAAAAAAAACAGCTTAGAGGTAACAGAATTGAATTAATTCATTTAAAATGAGCAGGTATTGGTAAAAATAACTGATCTGTGTATTTAATCAGAATAATCACTAAAACGATGTAATATTTCAAAAATTGTACTTTCTAGTGCACATTCTATATTCTGTTCATAGATCTGAATAATCAGAAGGATGACTTACTTTCTGAACCAGTGTGAAATCCTATGCTGTTTTTATTGTTATTTTGAAATGATCCTAACTGCTAAAGGAGGAAAAGATTTAGTTCAATAATGCATACTCAAGACAGTTCAGAGGACAGCTAAAATCAGATTTAATTTGAAAACTACTGTCCATAACTGATGGTATGTTAGCATTACTTTAGAACTTCTTCATATTCACTGACATACTGTAGCACATACAGCATTACTTCGGTTTCATACATAATCATATTAATTCCAACTAGGCACAGGACAGCCAAAATTTAGCACAGATTTATATGCACTTTGAAATACTGTTTTGTTGGTTTTTTTTAATCAGTAATTCCTGAACTACTACTGTGAGGAAAAAAAAATGAATTGGAATAACCACAGAAATATTTTACAGAGAAAAATGGCAAGAAAATGAAGGAACTCAAAGATGGAAGATCTGAATAATGACAGAAGCAGCAAATTACATCTTCTATCTGATTTAAAGAGATTCATACTTTTCATATCAGACAAAAAGTTCAAAACAAGAATTTTTTTTTTTTTT
>VXAA01001319.1:175869-186578 GCA_013399115.1 Anseranas semipalmata
TTTTTTGAAAATTGTGAGGAGAAAGTAGGACATAGATAGTCTGGAGAATGTAAGAGAAAAATATGTTGATCGAAAAAAACTGCAGGATCTACTATGAAAAGTTACAAAATAAGAAAACTAAGTGCTTTGGGGAAGAAAAGAAAAAAAAAGTATTGGTATCGGTAATTGCCATCAACTATCTAGGGAGAACTGTCATACAGGTAGTCAGAAATATACATTTTAACTAAGGAAGTCAAGTCAGAAATAAAATAAAAAAAAAGTAGATATGCAAATCATCAGTATAAAGCTGACAGTGAAGCTGTAAGGAAAGCTTCAGATCACCCATGCACAGGATGGAGAAAAAAGTAACAAAGGACCAACAAACCCTGTGAGACTGGAAGAAAGGGCAGAAAAGCTCTCAGAATAGACAGTCAAGGGCAATCTAAGTGGCAGAGCAAAGCACAAGACTGTCGTGTATCAGGAAAACAAGAAAGGCCAGGATATTAAGGAAGAAGTAATCACTACTAGGAGCAAAAGCACTGGAGAGACAAAAGAAGATAAGGATCTTAATATTTCATGTAGTTCTAATGATGTTGTGCATTCCAGAAACAAACAGTAATTACATATATTTCAGAATCTCACTACAAGTATCTATGCTACTACAAAAAAGTTATTTTTACAGGATTTTACTGGATTTGTTGAATACTAGTTTGTCATTTTTACACAGGTTGCATTTGAGTTTAGGCACTATGTCTTACACAGAGGAAAGGAGTTAAAAAGTATTTTGAAAGCTTAATAGATTTTCTGTGCTGTCTGCCTAAAAGCTTTATCACTGAAATATGCTGCTTCGAAGCAGAGCAGTTTAATCTACACACTTCAACCACTATCTGCAGTGTAGTATAATGTTCTGTCATCAGATGAATGTTATCATGAATATGGTACCAATTATTTTACATATGGTAGTGAGGCTGTCCTCTTTTGTAAAGTGGCATCGACTGTAGATTTCTGAATTTCAAAAGCCTATTTTATGGTAATTTATTTTGTTCCTTACCTGCACAGAGTTCTGCTATTCAGAAATTTATTGTGCACAATAATATAAATCATATACTCTGTTGTTCATTTTCAGATGTAACAAAATGCTTGCACTTATATTCAGCTGTTTATCTCACACCTACTATAAACACTTCTGATTTGATTTAAGATTTTTACTGCTCAAAGTTTTATGCAATCTAGAAACATCATGCATTCCCACATTAAGGTAATCTACATCAACTCTACATTAGCTATCAATGTTTTAATAAATTTGAAACAAGGGACCAGACAACTGTAAAATGTGTTTATATTATTTTATATTTTTTCTGGTTTTAAAGAAAACCCATCAGAAGCAAAATGAAAAAAATAATCAAATGGTGATCACTGCGTGAAACATCAATAACTAGCATAACTAACAACAGTAACTTGAGAATAGAGAACTAATTAGGTTACAGTTTTAAAATACTAAACATCCTGAACTTGTAGTGTAGTCTGTTAAGACACATACGTGAAGCTCAGCAAGGGAAGGGCTCTGTGGGAAGAAAAAAGAAGCTCCATCCTCTGCTGCAGGGATGCTATGCAAAGTTCCTATTACACTTTGGCTTCTTTCCCCTGGGACTTCTGAATTACTCACACAGCACCTACATCAGAGAGTCTCTGCATCCATGACACAAATGAAAGCACAAACAGAATGTAATAGAGTTGCGTCCACTGACTCTCATATTTAAAGAACATCAGGAGTATGAGAAGAAAACCTGGAACCACTAAGTTTAAAGAAATTACAGGTAAGAATGCTTGTAATGCAGTGTGGGGTGTTTGCCTGGTTTCTTTCTTTCTTTCTTTCTTTCTTTTTTTTAATAGTATCTAATAGCAGAAAAAGTGAAACATAAAATCATTACACTGAACTTACACTGAATCAATTTTAAGTGAACACCCTGCAATGAAAGTGGCAATTACTTTTCTACATTGCATAAAATGAAGCTTACAATGGCTCTGAAAATTTTTTCAAAAGCATTTAAGGTCTAATAATAAAAATCTTTTTAAAGCAAGCAATAAAGGAAGCTTACTCTCCTACTGTCTTTACTCGAAGTAAGAACACGTGGTTGCAAAAACCATGCAGCTGACAGCACTCATCAGCTTGGATCTGTGCTTTTTCATGCATCATCAAAGGTACTTTTCATCAACAGTGAGCTAGTTTACCACGAACAAATCCCCTGAAGACAAACTTGCACAGTTATCTATTACTAAAGCCGTTGTTTGGCTTACAGAATTGCCATTATGCATAGCAAAAATGAAGAAGTCTCTTCGAATTTCGCATACTAGTTTTAGACTGCTGTGTTGACAGTTAGAAAAAGAAATTTGATAATTGAAAATAAACAGTATGTTAAACAGATACTGGAACAATTTCACTGAGATAAACCAGGAGTAACTGAACTAAAACAGGTTACAACACAATGTATGTATAACATATGAGAATGACATACTTACAAAAAGTACTGACATTACTTATTTTAAGCATCTAGCTCATCTGAATCTGTATGATTAGACTCTGAAAATAATAAAATTAAGCTCTGATAGTGTCAATGGAGAGGCAGTGATACTTTAGGAGGTGATCATTCAGAGGACTTAAGTTAGGTCCAAGTAAACTAAGAGAATACTTATTCGGTCAACAGAAACTGTGAAACACCATTTTCAGAGAAGAGCCATGCACCCATCAGCAGTTGAAACAACAGTCAAAGGTGGTTAAAACCTGGCATATCTAATTAACCTAGCCAACTTCCTGAATTAAAGAAATACCTGGGCTAACAATAAAGCATATTACTAAAGTGAAAGCGTTTTGTACAAAATTTTGAGTATTTCTTTTCTTAGCCAAGCATATTTCTCCATTTATTCAAGCCATTTTATTAAGAAAATACCCAGGGCATAAAATCAGTTAATCTAGAAACTGTTGGCCTATTCACATGAATAACAATAACAAAGCAGACTCCTCTTTGAGGAACTATTAACTCTTCTTTAAGAGGGATATAAAAATAGATTTGTAAGTAGAACCAAATGATTAGTTTAAGATACACCAACACTAATTTATTTGCTATGTAATGGGAAGCCACTTAATGTCACATTAAACTCAATAAAATGTCCTGTATTTGAGTAGTGCTTCAGCTCTACACAGGCATCCTTGCTCTGACAATTAGCTGTTGTGCCAAACAGTCTTCCTCACATCACCACATGAAGAGGAGATACGACTGTGCAAAATCCCCTCCATATATGCAGACTTCCTATAGAGGGAAAAAAAAATCCATGTACAAAGATAGCTTTATGAAAAACTTCATATGTACAGTTCCACAGCTGCTTTAAGACAACATAAGCATAGTTTGCTGCTGAAAAGGTAGTTTCACCTAGCTCACCTACTTGCATGTACCTATGCCATTTCATTTATGCCTACATAAAGGGTTATATAGGGAGCTAAATCATTAAACTGATTTAGGTGAAAACTTACCCAACACAGGAAAATTGTATCACCTTAAAGGAACAGTGAAACCACAGTGAGGAGGGACTGTTCAGCATGTCAGGAAACCTCTAGCAGCTCACTTATCAGAAAGAAATTCACCTTTGCCATTCTAGATGATTCAGCTCCCTGAGGGGCAGGAAAGCATGGGATCGGTGTAAGGAAAGTAGCAATAATGGACAACACCAAATGTGGAAGTAGAGGCAGAAATATCTGTTAGTGGCTGATTCATTTGGATGTCTCAAATAGCAAATGAGAATACATCTCTTCAAATCACTTGAGAGGGAACTCCTTTTCAAAAAGCATGTGATAAACTTTCAGTTCCTGACTTCCCAGTCTGTACAGCCAGAAGAGACATGAAGCAGCCACTCTTAACACATACTCATTTAAATGATGTCTAATACGAAACACAGAATCATTCAGGTTGGAAGGAACCTCCTGAGATTATCCAAGATCATCCAGTCTAACCCTACTGCTCAAGCAGGGTCATCTAGATGAGGTTGTCTAGGATGGTGTCCAGATGGCTTTTGAACATCTCCAAGGATGGAGACCCCACAAATCTCTCTTGGCAACCTGTTCCAGTGTTTGCAACTTTCATTGATTAAGGATTTTCTTATATTCAGATGGAATTTCATGTGTTTCAATTTTGTACCCATTGCCTCTTGTCCTGTTACTAGGCACTGTTGAGAAGAATCTGGCTCCCTCATCTCCATTTCCTCCCATCAGACTCACTCCAGTAACTCCATATATTTCTTGCACTGAAAAGCTCAGAACTGGACACAGTACTCCAGATGTGGCATTACCAGTGCTGACTAGAAGGAAAGATCACCTCCCTCAACCTATTGGCAACACTCCTCCTCACACAGCCCACGATACCATTAACCTTTTTTGCTGCAAAGGTGCGTTGCTGGCTCATGGTCAGCTTGGTGTCCACCAGCACTGCAAGGGCTTTCTCAGCAAAGCTGCTTTCCAGCTCACTGGCCCCCATTGCGTACTGGTGCCTGGGCTATTCCTCTCCAGACACAGGACTCTGCATTTCTGCTTGTTGAGGCAGAACGTTGCATTTCTGCTTGTTGAGCATCATGAGATTACTCTACACCCAGTTCTCCAGCTTGCTGAGAGATGTGCCTCCATCCCTCTGAATGGCAGCACAACCTTCTGGTGTATCGGCCATGCCTCCCGGTTTTGTATCATCTGCAAACTTGCTGAGGGTGCACTCTAGCCCTCATACAGGTCACTAATGAAAATACTGAACAGTACCGGCCTCAGTACTGAGCCCTGGTCACTAGAGTCACTAGTGACTTGCCTCTAAGTGGACTTCGTGCAACTTATCACAACTCTCTGGGACCAACTGTTCAGCCAGGGTTTAAATGCACCTCACTATCCACTCACCTAACCCATACTTCATCAGCTTGTCTACGTTAAGGGAATAGTGCCAAAGGCTTTACTAAAGCTGAGGAAAACAACATTTACTGCTTTCCCCTTGTCCACCAAGCTAGTCATATCTCTTTGTAGAACAGTACCAGGTGAGTTAACTATGACTTCCTAGGAGGATTTTCTCCATCTCATGAACTGAGGTGAGGCTGACTGGCCTGCAGTTCTCTCAATTTTCTTTCTCACCCTTCCTGAAGATAAAAGTGATACTTGCTCTCTTGCAGTCATTGGGAACCTCTCCCAAATGCCACAATTGTTCAAAGATGTTTTGCAATGACATCAGCCAGCTCCCTCAGAACTCATGGGTGAAAACCAACGGGCCCCATGGACCCATGTACATCCAGTTTAAGTGCTCCCTAAACTCATTGTCCTCTACTGAAGATAAGTCTTCCTTGTTCCACTTCCCTTCTGATCTCAGTGGCCTGGAATTCCTGAACGCTGGTTTTATTGCTAATGAGGGCATTAAGCACCTCAACCTTTGCCAATCCCCTGCCCCAATTCAGCTAGTTCCCCTGCCCCAATTCAGCAGTGGGCCCACATTTTCACTTGTCTTCCTTTTACTGTTCACGTACAAGTGGAAACCTTTCTTAATACTCTTCACATCCCTTGTCAGATTAATTTCCAGGTTGGCTCTCCTAACCCTACCCCTGCATGAAACTCATGCTGTTAAAAAAATAAAAAAGGAGTTATTTAAAGAGCTATAAATCCTGTGAAACTAGGTGAGTCAGCAGCTTGTATTATCCAAAATGGTTCACACACTGAAATCTTGACTTTTGTTATGCATACAAATAGACATCTTTCAGTTTTAGCTGCTATTTTGTTCACAAAAGACATTTTAAGCTCTCTCCCAAACAAACCTTCATTTTTTAAACTTGGGAAAAAGAACAGAACAAAGTTAGATGATTAGAGTTCTGTGCTCTTTTACATAAATCAGTATATCTAAAATAAAATTCACTGTACAAACTTTAGATAGAAATCAGAGGAAACATTCTAATACAGGAATGCACAGTGTACTACATCGAGCCATACGATACTATAAAATAAATGTTTATGTACAGTTATTTTCAAAATTTGTCTTGTTACAAAATTTTAAAGATAGAAACATAATTCAGAGACTAAAGGACTACATGAAGACTAGAGATACTAATTTTAAATCCACCTTAGAAATTACAGAAAAGTATTATAAGTCTGACATGTACAGAACCTAAAAGATGCACATATGGATGTGAGAGGCAATTTTCTTTCTCTTTTTTTGCATAGAAACAAGATTCTATTTCAGACCTTTTTAATGAAAAATATTAATAAAACTTTCCTGCAGAAACAGAGAAACTACTTCAAAGTAGTAAGGAAAACAAACTGTCTTCTAGACAGCATCTAACATTCAGTTATCATCCTACAGAATCATGCATCAAGATCCTGATCAATAGAGCACTTTAAAGTACATGCTTAATTAACTAAATTCATGACTTGTTCAATTGAAGTCAATGAGATTACTCACATCCTTTAAGTTACGCATAAGAGGAAATACTTTATCTCATCCTCTCTGCATTTGCAATTAACTTCTGTTTAGCCACAGAAAAATTACCCTCTATTTCAATAGCACCAGAAGCTGCCTTAAGAAGTTGAATCCAGAAAAAAAAAAAAGGCTTTCCTATGCATATCACTGAGTTTTGTGTTTGTATGATTTTTGTATATCTAAATACCTTCCTCATAAAATAGCATAGCTACACTTTTTTTCCCCTTCTTTTATTTTCCACATTGAATCCTCCTTGATGTCAATGAAAGCTATCAAAGAAAAACAGACAAAATATGGTGACATGCAAACACATTCATAATCCACACTTATTAACATCATAAAACTTTGGTCTAGTGGCCTAGAACTTCACACTATAAAAATGTCATTTTAAATATCATGAAAGGAATTTTAACTCACTTTTTGAAGAAACTCAGAGTGCTTCCTTTTTCAGATTAAGTGTCTGCAAGTATGCTGTATATTTAATTTACACACGTAATGAAGATCTGGTCAATATGCTCAATGGAGATTAAAAAGAGATTCAGCTAACCAGCCACTCTAAGCTGTAGCAAATGCCTCTTTAGGCTCCCCCTGTCTTTATTCACTAGATCTCACCAGATCTCCATCAACAATCACAGAAGCTTTGATACCTGATACAGCAATACACCCACGAATTTACAGTAAGACACCGACATTTTTGCATTCATGTCTCAAACTGAACCCCATCTTTACTATTTCCAGTGAGCTCACAGGTTTGAAGGCTAGAGACTAGGAACCTCAGAATTACAGGTCTGTCAGACCTCTAATTGCCACGTACTGGTGAGTAATATGCAAACCCATTCAAAGGCATGCCAGACGATAACTTCGATTTTTATGGGGAGTCATTTTAAGCATTTCATTTATTTAAGCAGCTACTGTAAGTTTTATAATTGCTACTATTACTGCATATTCCTCAGAGTTCACGTAAACACCACTATACAAGCATTTACTCCCAAGAGTTAACCCAATACTCAGTCCTCATGGTCCCCAACCTGCTCTGCTGTACCACAGAATCTGAGCCAAGATTGCTTCTTCCTGCAAGGCCAAGAGGGAATGCAGAAATAAACAAAGGGCAGAGGAGATGCATTAAGTGATGGCTAAGATCCCAATTAGGAGAGCTGAAGGGTTGGCACAGGTATAAAGCCGATTTTTCAACTTGATAGAGGGAAGAAGTTAACATACAGGACAGAATGGTGGGGGAGGTGAGTATATACAACTGCAGATCACAGTCTGAGATATGAAAGAGCATACTGCCCTGTGCAAGACTGTGGTCCAGTTCGAAAGCAGGATCTACTTAGTCTGCTTTCACTGGGAATTTGGGAACCCTGCCTCCCACTAAAACTTTCAAATAAATAGGAACAACTAATAAACTAGACCTGGATGATCAACAACAGTACCAATTGTACAAACATATTATTATAATTCTACAAATAGCATTCAGCATTATCTTTCCTAAGAGAAAATCTGAGAACATATATAAATGTGAATGAGTGATTTTTAAGGTCAGAAAATCAGATATTCAAAAGCTGAATTACTGTTTTTCTCCACTGTGCACATAATCCTTATGTATGTTAAAGACTGTACATAAAGTTATACATACAGCTGAAGATAAACTTTTTTCTGACTAACATTCTTACCTTCCAGTTTTATGTTCTTACAGATTGAGGTTAGCAGCAGATAAACAATACGAGGTCACTGACTTCAGTGCCTTGCAATGCCACTGAAATATAATTGCCCGCCAAAATAAAGCCCTAATGAGCACAACTCTTGTCAATGGGAGGTTGCCTTGGCAACAAAGTTGTCCTGGCAGATAACTATCCACGGTATGAGGTGATGACAGTCAGTTGCCTGACAAAGGTTGAAAAAGTATAAGAACTTTTCAATTGCTCAAGTTGAAGGGAAGCTACATGCATCAGGAGCCTACTGACATAAAGGAACACAAATGGATCTAGAAGCTTCCAAAGAAATGCAGAGTTAAAATAAGGATGCTTTGTTTGAACAGAAGAATGTTTAGATTGCCAACCTCGTAAGTAAAAGCCCTTCTCTCATGTTCACATCTCCCTGCTGTGTCCAAGAACTAAATATGATTTAAATCACACTTTTAGATTTATTTTTAAAGAAGACGATGTGAAAAGGTGTTCTTGAATTATAGTGAAAGTGGGGAAGATCAGGGCTGGGTTCGGTAGAGAGCAGGATGGTGAATTCCAGCTGTCAGGTAAGAAGCCAAAGAAAAAAATATTCCCAATACAAAACAAGGGATGGCAGAATCAAAGGGAGAGGAATGACTTGAGTACAGGCTCCAGAGGCCTCTGATGCTTTTGAATCCAGGAGCTGAGTTTTCTTATGCTATATGTCATGTGGACAAGAAGTCATTACCAAGTTATGCAGTATTTTACCTTTATTTCCTAAGACAACTAAACCGTTGCATTCGTATTTTATGTCTGGGCAGGAAAGGTTATGTTGCATCATGTCTGTCTCCCCTACTCCAGAAACATTTAACCCACTGGCCAGTTTCAATCAAATTGATAAATGACTAGAAATCTTAAAGACATGATCTTACCCATGTGTTATTAATTGGACATTAAATATTCACATATCCAAACCCTTTCAACAATTTCACTAAGCTAGACTCTAAAATTAAGTTGTTGTGGAAGAAGACAAAGAGTTCATGAATTAAAGGAAAAATAAAATACAAGAAATAAAAGGACAAAAATAACAGATCAAGATTAGTGTTACTCAGTAATCTACTAAGTGATCTTGAAAAGGAACACTTTGGTAGAGACACAAAATTATTCAGGATAGCTTTTACTTGTAAGAAATAAATCTGGCTGCAAAAAGTTGCAGAGAGCTGTCATGTCACTGAATAATAAAATGGCAAATGAAATTAAATCTGGTTATACAAAGAAATACATTGAGCGAGAAAAAATGCAAAGCATACATACCTCATGTTGTACTTTACATTAACTAGTAAGACAGACAAGTTGAACTAACTATGAAGTTACCTGGAAGTGCTCAATACCCAACAGAAATCAAAAAAGGCATGAGAAGAAGACAGAAAGACAGAAAGACAGAAAAAACAAGAAAAAAGAAAACATCATCTCACTGTATGAACCCATGTTGTGTTCACCTCTTGAAGAGGTTTCCATTTAGCATATGACAAAAACAATATAGCAAAACCATAAATATTACAGAGAAGAAAGATGACTACAAAAAGTGCGTGAAATGGCTTCTGTATGTACAGATATTTTTAACTTGCAAAAGGGGTGATAGCATACAGAGATATAAAACAGTTCTGAAACAGATGTTGTGGAAAAAGTGAATAAAGAATGATTTGACAATTTTGCATAATCAAAGAAGTGGAAGTGAATTCAAAGGAATCTTCTGTTAAATCAAAGGAGGAGAAATTTTTTTTTCACGCTGACTAAAGAAATTGCAAATATATCACTGCCACAGGATGTTTCAAACAGTATATGTTTTAAAACAATCAGATAAATATTTAATAATAATGGGCATTTTGTTAAAATGTATACCAGCTAGGGATATAATAATAAGGCTTCTGACTAGTAGAAGGTGGGAGAGTATAATTAAACTATATCTTCCTCACAACCGTATTTTCATTGTAAATGTTTATTTTTATCCACTTCATCAAACCTGGTTCAGTCACTTCATCAAACCATGCTTTACAAAAACAAACAAACAAAAACAAAAACATGACCAGATCACTGGGACAGTGAGAAGCCTTATGCTCCTGCTGAGGAAAAGGATGAGAACAACATCTACCTAATATCATGGAATCAATATGGACGAGAGCTGTTAGAACTGCCATAAGAAGAAAAATACTTGTAGCTCTTGGCCATGAAAACTACGTCTGCTTTCAGTAGATGAGTCTCTGTTATCTCAGGTAGCTTAAGGCTTTGACTGAGACCATCATTCTTGTGTAAACTCTTCAGTGTCTACTGAGAAATGAACTCCTGTTTCAACTTTTGATTTTTTTTTTTTTTAATAAATACTAATCACAAGACAACTAAACTGAAAACCAGTCTTAAATCATTCTCATGTTCAGGGAATCAAAATTTTTTATTCTATATATAAAATGGAAACACGGGAAAAAATTGCAACTGTGTTTTTGAACATTTCTTAAATTTCAGTGACTGACTGCCAGACAAATAACATTCCTACACATTGGTTTTTTGTTTTTGGTTTTTT
>VXAA01001319.1:186628-211601 GCA_013399115.1 Anseranas semipalmata
GGGGGCTGTATTACTATTTCTGTAACCAAACTTCCCTCCCTCCAACCTTATGTCCCTAGAGTTAGATCTCTGCTTTTCCATTTGAATAAAGAGAAGACACTTGGCTTCTGCAGTTTTTCATGAGCTTCAAAAAGATTCTGTTCTCAACACTTCTGGAAAATCATACCAATGTTGTTTATTAAACTATAACATTAGATGTCTATATTTAAACAAAAATCCCCTTGAACAAAAGCTACACATGAGCTTTATCCACAACACAAACAAACAAATGCGAAAAAAACATGTCTGTTACCATACTGGTCAACAGAGTATATAAGTCCAACATGAGACGCATGACAATAAAAACGAACAATAAGTCAAAGAGAGAGAAAATAAACTTCATCTCTCCTTGTACAAGGAAAGTATATAAATGGCTGGTCAAGTACATGCAATAATACTTGGTCTAATGAAGACACACTTAAATTTTCCAGAAAACCAAAATAGTATTTATTTTGAACAAGGGAAGCGTCAGCCTCCTGGACAAGGAAGAAAGAGTAAATTTCACATGGTACTTGCCACTATATATTTAAAATTGATAACTAATATATATACATATATATTTATATACATAAATTTTAATACCCAGCCAACACAAAATCACAGAATCATAGAATGGTTTGGGTTGGAAGGGACCTTAAAGATCATCTAGTTCCAACTCCCTTCCCTAGGCAGGGACACCTTCCACCAAACCAGGTTGCCCAAAGCCCCATCCAGCCTGGTCTTGAACACTTCCACGGATGGGGCATCCACAGCTTCTCTGGGCAACCTGTTCCAGTGCCTCACCACCCTCAGAGAAGTATTCCTTGTATCTGATCTAAACCTACCCGCTTTTAGTTTAAAACCATCACTCCTTGTCCTGTCACTACACTCCCTGATAAAGAGTCCCTCTCCTGCTTTATTATAAGCCCCCTTTAGGTACTGGAAGGCCACTATAAGGCCTCCCTGGAGCCTTCTCTTCTCCAGGCTGAACAACCCCAACTCCCTCAGCCTGTCTTCATAGGAGAGGTGCTCCAGCCTTTTGATCATCCTTGTGGCCCTGCTCTGGACTCATTCTAATAGGTCCATGTCCTTCTTGTGCTAAGGGCACCAGAGCTGAATGCAGTACTGCCAGTCGGGTCTCACAAGGGCAGAGTAGAGGGGAAGAATCACCTCCCTCAACCTGCTGGCCATGTTTCTTTTGATGCAGCCAGGCTACGGTTGGCTTTCTGGGCTGCAAGTGCACATTGCCACCTCCTGCTGAGCTTCTCATCAACCAACAACCCCAGGTCCTTCTCCTCAGAGCTGCTCTCAATCCATTCTCCACCCAGCCTGTACTCATGCTTGGAATTGCCCCAACCCAAGTGCAGGACCTGCCTTTGGCCTTGTTGAACTTCATGAGGTTCACACGGGCCCACCTCTCAAGCCTGTCAAGGTCCCTCTGGATGGCATCCCTTCCCTCCAGCGTGCTGGCCACACCACACAGCTTGGTGTCATTGGCAAACTTGAAAAAGTCTGAGTAAGCTTTTAACTATCACATGTCATTTTAACTATCACACATCAGTGTTTCTTCTACAGATTATGTACTTCTACAGAGTTATTTATGCAGAGAAATTGCTACATGAAATACAGCATAAAAAAGTAATCTGTGTAAGAACATCAGACCAGAAGACCAACAGTGAAATGAAAAATATAACCACCTCATTCCAAACAGTAGTCAGTACAACACTATGTTATCATGTATCAGGAAGATTCAATGGCATTGTTAGAGACTTCCTTCCAGCTCCCAACTGCCCAGAAATCAGATGCAGTTTTGAACTCAATATTTAAGCATAGTTAAAATAAAAATTAAGATGCAGACTTTTTTTTCCTGATAGTTAAAACTAAACACGATACTGCTCTACATATTGGTTTACAACCTCTGACATTCAAGACCTGTATTGTCATCTCTAGTAAAGGATGAAGAACTTAGAATGAATGCTAACACTGTAATGGCCCTGCTGATTTTTTTCACTTAACAGAAAAGTACATAGCCACATAAATACAGTGGATCTTAAAATTGATGCAAGGACAACACACATTTTAAAAAATAAAATCACCTGAAAGAAAAAGTTGATGCAAACTTCAATAAAATGTCTTTAACTGAATCAAGGATACCACCTCATGTTCTGATGGTAAACCTAACTTTTCAAAATACTTGTTTAGAGTTGAACAGCATAGATGTTGAGCATGCAGATATCCCCACAGTTTCTAATACAGTATGTGGAGCCTTTTAAGACAGTTAGAAAACAACAAAAGTCATTGTTTCAAGTATACAGAAATAAATCTTTAATCAGTATTAGTAACCCCCTCTGGAAGGGAACAAATACAAAACTAACATGCATTTCATAAGTCCACAGAAATGTGTAAAATGCTTAGATATCCTGAATTATTCAGCCAACATGCTATCTCAGTTTACCAATCTTTTATGCCAAAAAAAGATGACAAAATGTAGTATAAAAAGGCAAGAGATAATAAAAAGATAAAACTGAGGTCTTATATTACAGTTTTAGTTTGTGGAATCTTTTACATCTGACAAAATCTATGACCATTCATATAATGCAGTTCTATAGATTTTAAATGTGAGTGTCTTGGGCATAACTTTAGCAATTTCACTTTTGAAAGTATATAAAAGGTACTTAAAGCATTTACCTTAAAAAAAAAAAAGCAAGGCCCAAATCAAGTGAAAAAATGGGATAATTCACTCTCATTAAAATGTAATTCAGGTTAAAGAATAAGCCAAACTAAATATTTATGGCTAAGAAGCTCTTGCAACACATCCTTTGTAAGCAACATGCATAATGTCCTTAATTTTTCTATTTTACAAAGTTCTGCTACAGAAGACAGTGATGTATTTCAGTGGATTTCATAGACACAGTTACAGAATATCAGAGTATTTACTTAAGTGAGGATTTGGTGACTTTCCAATTTTTTCCCCCTCTACTTTAACTAAATCAAGTACAGGTATTTTGGATTATATGTTAAATGACTTACTTCACAGACCATAACAAATGACTGATGAATCCTAAATTAAACTAGACAAAAATATGATACCAGCTGGAGTACCTTTGTTACCACACAAACCAATATAGAGCTGGACATCATTTAAGAGTCCTATCCTATTCTCATTGAAGTTAATGGAAGAACCACAAAAAATTTTGAGAGACAGAATAGGGTTCTAACAATTCCAGACAACAACAGTTATCTATCATACCAGGAAGTATGCAACAGTAGACTATTAAGTGTGCTGTCGTTCCCCTGAAAACCCCTTGTTGCAGTTCATGAGAAAATGGGGCCTGCTCTGAGAATGACCAAGTTGAAATTAAAGCTGGGGACAGCACAATATTTATCCCATATTTCCCACTGTGAACAGAAGAAAATGTGCAGCTCAGTGAGACGAGGCATTATTTCAGCTTTTACAGGGAGAGGGGAAGAGCAAGGAGAAAAAAGGCTTTTTTCTGTGAAAACATCATCAAATGGGATCCTCTCTTCAAGAGAGGCCACTGTTCTCAAATCTCTGACAGAGAAGGGAAGCCATCCACCACCCATTTCATGGATGTCTGAATGAAATGGGGGAGCCAGAACGCACTCCCGGTGCAGACATGAAGGAATGAGACAGTCCCTCCTGTCCAGACACCTCTCCTCTGGCAGTGCTCCTGGAACAAGAACTGCCTGTCTGGCAAATATGCCCCATCCCTTCCTGAGGGCCACAAGGTAGAGCCTGGGCCAACGGTCCTCATATCAGCAATTTGGGGATGCCCCGTAGTACATGCTGTGGCTAATCTCATCACTGCAACTTGATGTGTTCACCTTCTCTCTGAACTTATACAGTGTTTAGAGGCATTTTTATTTACAGTAATATAAGAACATCGGGGGGAAAAATCAGTACACGCACATCCTGAGTAGGCTCTAAAATAGCTGAAGGCATAGCTGTGGAAACCTAAGGAGAATCCCCATGTTTTCTTGCTTTCTTTCTTTAGGGCACTTGAGGTAGCAAAACCACATTACAGCATCATCAGCCTTTGAGCACAGAGTGGAAAGCAGGTAACTATCCAAGCCCTTAAAATTATTAGTAGGGTTTGTCCTCCCATCTGTATCTGGAAAGCTAAATTTCTTTCAAAAATAATGTTCCCTATTCTATTTCTGCCTCTACTAATTTTAACTCTCTTTTTCAAATATAGTATCAAAGGTTCATCCATAGCTAGACCCTCAGAAAAATTTCTTTACCAATGCATGTCTAAATGACATTTTCATTTATAGCAGGCTTTACAGTTAAAAACATGAATCAGAAGGTAAAACTAACATGACAAATCCAATCTCTATTATTTTTTTTCCATTTGGAAAGTAGCACTGCTGATTCATTTGTAAATGATTAAGTTTGCAATCATACACAACTGAATGGCTTAGTGAGGAGGTTTTTTATGTAAAAATCTACACTTTGCAAACTTTAGTGGCTCTTTTAGCTTCACTACATTTATTAGCCATATTATCAGTATAGGTTGATACGAATAAATTTGGTGTAAGTACAACTGAAATTTGATAAGCAACTTGTGTAATTGCTCTAGGTTGTTTCAGAAAAAGAGCTGGTAATATAGGTGACTTTCTACATTAAGATATCCTTCCTGGTTTTAAATACACTATTCTCCAAGAAGTATGTATGGAACGGTCTGTTAAATAAGAAAATCTAGAAAACAATATTGATCTGCTGCACCTGCTGAGTCAAAATAAAATAAAATTACTCCTTAAGCATGTGTAACATATTAAAGTAACCCCATTTAGGTATAAGGATACCATTTTGATATAAGACTCTTTCATTTAAAAGATATGTATTTACATGGGATTTCTAAGTGTAAGTATTAAGCTTTCAAACACTATAGGTGACTACTGTAATGCAGCAGAAATTGCTCAAAACCCAAATGAAATAATCAGAAGCTCATATTATGGATAAAGATACTGAAGTGGAATTTGGTAGGCACCTATGGACTAGTGATGAAAAGTCATTCCATTCAGCATGGCAACAGTTAGTCTGAGAAAGTAACTACAAGCTTGGTCTTCAAAAGAAATTTCTCATAATTATCACAGAATCATCGTTTATTCATCATAAGCTTGATGCGAAGTTCTGGCAAAAGCAGCTACTCCTTGGATGCATATGGGTAGTGAGCTGCATTAAGGAAGAGTTTTAACATCTTTTTAGCATACTGATGAGATTAATCATCAACTACCAAATGCAGTGCTAGAGTTAGCATGGTAAAAAATAAAAATTAAAATTAAAAGCAAAACAAAACAAAAAAACAGAAATGCTACAGGAATAGTAAAAAAAATTATTCAAGATGACAGAAATTAGCTACAGTGAATATTTAAATACAATAATATTTCAGTTTATCAAAAAGATCTCATAAAGACTAAGTATTTTCCACTATAAGAAAATACTAAGTTGGTATTAAAATAGATAACAGATGTTATAATGAGACAAAGGAGGTAAAGGACCCCAAACACAAGCAATAGGCAAATCCAATTGAGAAATTTGAAGATAAACAAACAAACAAAACCTGCAATGATATCACTTTTTACGACGGATTAACAGTAGAAGTGATGATTCACCCCTCATTTCATAACGTTTTCATATCACATTCTAGAAAACATACTTCATTAAACAACTTATCGGACTCCTTAAATGAATAGCAAGCAATTCCTAGTCCTCTGTTAGAGGTCTGAATAGATGGTCTAAGTGTACTTTCTGGCATTAAAAGCTATGAAACTAAACTTTGCTACATAGTGAACAGATGTAAAGACACCGGTATTTAAAGATGGTATGTCTCTTTACGAGACATTATGAGTTATTCCCATATTTACCAAACTAAGTTGAAATTTCTTATCATATTTTTAATACTTTTAAATTTCCTTTTTTTAAAATTATTTTCATTTAGTGAACTTCAACAACAAAACAAGTATTTAAGAGTCTATTGTTTAAATATGTAATTTAAAATTGCAACCAGAAGCTACTAGAATGTCAAGAAACAGAACTAAGAACAGGCAAACAGTTTTTCACTGATACCAACTCTTTCACTAGATAGTTGAACAAGAAATGATTGAGGAAACATAACTGCCTCAACTAGAGGTCAGTAATGTAAGGAGTTTCATCTGGATAAACAGTAAGACAAAACAAATGACAGAAGGATGAGCATTTCTCAGTGCTGGAGAACTGGAAACTAGTACTGGAATGAGTAGTTAAGTAGAAGGGCAGTAAGAAGCCTGGAACTCAGAATCAATGAAAGGCATTGATTAAGCAAAATTCAGTATTCTGCTTTTCTGAAGGGACAGAACAGCTATTGACATTAACCCATGCTTTGAGTGGGGGTTCACTGTAGTGCTATAAATTGACATGATATAAAGTGCTTGGTTTTTGAAGGGCAGGAAGATTGAAAACATTAAATGTTTCTAAATGGTAATGATCACTGAAGACTCTCTCTTACTATTATGATTCTCAAATGACACTAAAACAAAAGGTTCATGAAAAATAACACACAAACATACCTGCATGTCCAAAACATACTGTCAGAATTATGGAGGTTTAAAAAAGTACTTACTTGGTATGTGTCCCATAATCTGATGGTACACCGTAAAGGGACTTCTCTCATCAGCAAGTTATTCATCCACCGGAAAGCAAATTGCAAGTATTTCACCTCATGCTGATCCAAGTGTATATGAACTTGTTCTGAAGACAGAATAAACAGACATTTTACTGAAATTTTTCTGAAGTCCTTAACTATCAAATGAACTGTCTGAAAAATAAAATACTCCTCCGATCCCAAGCAGATAAAATGTGGTGTTGCATGCAAACTCTTATAACTAAATAAAAAAAATAGAAACAACAGAAACAACTAGTTAAACAGTACAGTGGGTTAATTTTTCTACCTCTGGATGGCTTAAACAACTGCTCTCAATTTAAAAAAAGAAAAAAAGATTGAGCTCACAACTTCACTATATACAACAAATAATATACAAAGTTATAAAATGAAATGATTATTTACATATATCCTCACTAATTTCTTAAGGTATAAATTATTTAGGGCTGGACTACAAGCAACAAGGTTTGTGAATAACAAAATGGCTTCCAAAAATAAAGCACTGATAATAAAAGAAGACAATAATAACAAGGCAAATAAGTATAGGGTGTATGTAAAGGCTGCATTCGCTCGAAGCACAAACAAAAGTGAGATTAATGCATACAAAACACAGTAAGCAAATTTAAATAATTTGCAGCTTAAACAATTTCTTAGTATCGCAAATAACTACAAATAAAAAGCAGCACAAATCAATGGTTTCTAAAGCACTACTCATTTATTGTGCCGTGTTTTCTATTTGAAAGCTGTGATAATCACTTGCATGGGTTATTTTTATCTTTAAAAGAACTAATCTACTAGTGTGGCTTTTATTTAGCAGAATTTACCCCAAAAGGATCACATACATTCTGTTAACTTGTTTTAGCTAACAGGCTCAGGTATCACAATAACATGTCGTAAACTACAACTACTACAGAAATGCTAATGTCTTATTTTGGATAAATGTATGACAAGAAGTCTTTGTTATGGCCTGAATAACACACCCCTGTTACATTTCTTTATACATTTATATTCGTAGGAGATTTTGCTACCCATATCATCCTTTATCCACATTCACAGAGGTATACTAGCAGCTATGACAATGAGTCCAATCCTGATCTTCCAAATTTCACATTTCTCAGAGCTAAAAAGGCACTAAAAAACTAAATGAACAACAACAAAAATACCAAAAGTACAGTAGCACTGTTACAAGACATTACATAAAGATTAAGGTAGCAGAAGTTAAATTATACTTTATAGCAGCTGGTTAAAGACTTTTGGAAAACATCTGAAATATTTGAATCCTTCTGAGCAAAAAGATCAGTTGTCCACCTGTATAACCCAATGTGCTTCCTGGGTCCTCTGTGTTGAAGTAAGCACAGCAGAGAATAATGGAGGACTTGGAACACACAGCAAAAACCCAAACAATAAATTTCATCCAAGCCAGCTGTAATTAAATTTGAGCACATTTGTACAGGATTGTAGGTGAGCCCAATAATACCAGTTTAACAAAATGCTGGTCTTAGTTACTTAAAATTCTATCAGAGAGTACAGGCCTAGACTGAAGTTATTCAAATCATTTTTTCACAAGACAGATTCTGTGCCTGTATCAAAGTTTCAGTCAATACAGTTGAGTTTCAGTCAATTGGAAGTTGTTTCCGTATGGAAGAAGTAAAAATTTTTCAGATTTTGAAACCAACCAACAGTGAGGTTTTCCACAAATAAGAACAGTCACAATATGTTACAACAAAGGTTCACCTAGCACCACATCCTGTCTCCAACAGTGTCTAAAAACAAATACCCATGGAAATGTATGAAGCATTGGTACTTCTCCAAAGCACTTTCTTAGTCTTTATCTATCCATGGCTAAGGTATCTACATTTTTAAAGTCATAACCTGCTACTATATAAATATAGACAAATATATTAAATTGTTTATGGACATCTTAAAAACATCTGTTACTGATTCTGGATTTTTTTTTTAAACTTGTAGCTATAAATAAAGATGTGTGAATCTTCAAATGTTTCATATCGTAACACTAACCAGGTAATTAGATACTGTTGATATAGAATAGACTGAATTGCTACTGCAGGACAAGGAAAGATAGAGAATGAGAATGGTGAGGTAATGATCTACTGGGCTTTTAAGTGATCTCATCAAGTTCTGGATAATCCCCCTCATCAGCCATTCCATGTACAGGAAAAGTACTACTGCATTACTATTGTATATTGTGCCTATATTTTGTCAATATTTTTAAGAATACATGAGAACTTTGTGATGAATGTTCCACTATCCACAATAGTCTCTGCTCTTCCAATCTCAAGATCCTGTGACTAATCTTCTTCCTTTCTCTACTAAACTAATATCCTACCATCATCTCTGAACCCTTCTTTCCTGGGCTTTCTGCAAAACTCATCAAGTATCCCATCTGGGAGAGAGACAACATCTAATATTAAGGCTAGTTCTAAGGTCTGCATAACATGGCTAGCCTGTGTAAGTGCAATGAGTACCTAGCAAGCACTCGGAACACAACAGCCCTTCTTCAGTAGTATTTTGGGTTACTTCTTTTTTTTTTAAATCAACAAATGAATTTTATACAAGTTGTGTAATTCTGCAGAGCGGAGTCCTCTGTCCTTCTGTAAAATGCTGATGAAGCAAGTCCTCAACTTGAAAAGTTATTGGAAGGAGAAGACAGATATGGTAATCACATGTTCTGCAACCTTAGAGAAATAGAGTTAAGAAAGAAACAAGGCAGTTAATATATAAATGTCCACATTTTGAAAACAGTATAAGGTCCAGAAGCCTTTTTATTTTCATTTTCTACAAAGTTAGGAGGCCTTGCATGCCTTGCAGGCACTAACACTTACTGAGGCCAAGAACAGAAATACTACCATGTGTCTGCTTTTGCTCTAGGCAAATTTAGCTGCAAGTCATATATACTGAAGTGAGATACTATGTTAAATTTGTTTCCAAAATGTCACATTTAGATACCTATATTGCAGACTACTGTATCTAGATAATCCACTACATCAAGCAGGATACAAAAAAAGTCAGTTTTATTTCTAGCTGGTGTACTAACTCACAAATGCTACCTAACATTTTTGCTCTCACACAGTAGAAACGTATTTCATTTGATTGCTTGCAGCTATTTAAAGTAATGAAGAACAATAAATTGTGCCAATTTTTATATTTCAACTAGTGCTTAATAACCATAATGAATTTCTTGGAAGTCTAAACAAGTTGAAAAATAGACCACTAAACTCCATACATTATATACAATTGATGCAAGACTGGAACAGAAAATGCAATGACTAAAAAGGCTCATTCTTCCTTCTTTGTAAGTAATTGTGAGTAGGGGCTACTTCTCTGATAAAGGTAATTAGGACAGTCATAATCTAAATTTACATTTTCCATTTCACTGAAAGTTAGCACATGCGTGCAACAAACAAGCAAGTGACATAATTACTGTCAACTTTCAGACTGAAAGTATTTTATAAAAATACACTTACTGCAGTTTCAGTAAAATTATGTTACAGTTACGAAAAATATACATCTTTTATCAAAATTCAAAAGAAGCAAGAATTATATTTAATAAGTTTCCCAATAGTTACAATAAATCTGTACATAGAGAAAGTTTTGGTGTAGCAAATCTTCCAATTAAAAAATAAAGTACATTGTACTGATGTATTATGAAGTAGCATACCACCAAAAACATGTATGTCGTGTACTACATAAAAAGCATTTACAATTACTTATAATTTTAGTAAACACACTTATTGGATACATTAGTTTGATCACATTTAGTCACCTTAAACAGATGCTACACTAATGATACTCTAGTACGTCTCACAAAATCCTCCTAATTTGGGCTTCTGGAATAATTCTATCTATCACATCCTTGTTAAAAACTTTGTAGCACCTATTCATTACAAGATTACACCAATAAGTGTTTTAAGCTTTTCTAAAAGCCTGAACACCTACATTTCTATGTATGCATCAAGAGTTTCTGAAATTAATTAAATATGAGTAACCAAAGTTTTAGTGTACAGACAGCTAAAATTTTCAAGAAGAATCTATACATACAAATATTTATTATTGTTTAATGTCAGCTTCTCACGCTGTTTTACTGATTTCAGAATTAAAGTTGTATGTGACTACAGAATCACAAACTAAAGCCACAATTAAGGACAAAATAACTTGTACTAAAGCATGACTGAAGTTTTGTTCTGACTGGGGGTAATCGTCAAAATAAGGGCCTAGGAAAGTTTACACATAAGCAAAGAGGAACCATGAAATGATAGTAAAACAATAAGTGAATTGCCATATTACAGTGGCACAGCATGGAGCCACTGCATCCATCTGTGTAATTCATTACTTCAGATTATTAGCCCTATATTGTCGACCTTTGTTTAAAGACTCCTATCAACCCTAACAATCTTTTCTGATGCTTGACTCTAAACCTAGTTTTGCCTTTTTTTGAAAAGTATTTAAAGTTTATTTTTTATTCATAGTTCATACTTTTGGAACTTCATTTTAATGCCATTTTATCAACAAATGCCATTTTATCAACACTTTATACATATTTCTATTGTAAACATGAAAAGCTACTATAAAATATAAATATATACTATATTATATATATTATATATACTATAAAATATAATCTGAAANCGACCTTTGTTTAAAGACTCCTATCAACCCTAACAATCTTTTCTGATGCTTGACTCTAAACCTAGTTTTGCCTTTTTTTGAAAAGTATTTAAAGTTTATTTTTTATTCATAGTTCATACTTTGGAACTTCATTTTAATCCCATTTTATCAACACTTTATACATATTTCTATTGTAAACATGAAAAGCACTAATTGTTAAAATATAATCTGAAATGCAATTAAACTATATCTGATAAATAAATAGGCCTTTTAGTACAAGAGAAAGAAGAAAAACATGTATTTGTCTTCATCAGGATCCACACAATTCTTTTTGAAGGGAGTACACTAGCTACAAGAGTAACTCCTCTGGTACCAATTCAAAATGAACAGAAAAACAATGGCAGGGGCTTTGTTGGCACTGTCCTTTACAAACAGAGCAATGCCTGTGCATTGCTCCTTGACAAATGAAAACACACCACAGAAATATGCTAGCACTTCCAATTTCAAATGGCACTCTAGAGGGATTTTTTTCTTTCTGGACCATGCCAATAAAGCTGAGTATTACAATCTAATAATTCAGAGACTAATGTAACAGAAGACAAGCCAAAGAAAGCGAACAATATGAAGCACTGACACGTTTCAGAAAACAATTTCCACATCTACTAAGGATGAGAACTTCCACTGTCAAATTCTCTTTGTTTTTGCATTAGTCACCCTGTTATTTTAGAAACAACTGACATTCCAAAGAAATAAACAAAAATCATAATCAATGATCTTAGAGGTAATACAGACACCTAATAACAAAGCATGCCACTCCAAAAAAATATTGTTTCAAAACCTAAAACGCTTTCATTTTGAAATACATAAAGTTTACTGCAGAATTAGCATAGGATCTTGTTTGTCTTTTAATTCTCTAATGACTCTTTTGGAAGGTTCTCTGAAAGAAAATACAAAGCTAATGATTATAAAGGTTTTTTAGTACAAAAAATCAATATTTCTTTGGCAGGTAATAAACTTATGGAGGAACATAGTGGAGACGGAACAATTCAGAGCTAAGAATTACTTAAGAAATAATCAGGATCTTCAGTCACTATTTTATTCATGTTTTTTTCCCCTTAATTAACTCTTGCTATTAAATATTAGTTAGTATCTTTCTAGACACCTTTACAAACTGATTAATAGACCAGTGTGATCCAAGTATCTTATCCTGTCTTCTCCCCATTTGTAAGACAGATAAAAATCCAGCAAGTTCTCAGCTGCAGAATTGCTAGCTAACTGTTTTTTAACTTGGCAAGCTGTTTTGTAAGTATTTTGTCCATTGAATTTAAAATCCAGACACCTTTCTTTCCATGTTAGGACAAATGTAGTGAGAAATTATTACTGATGACTTGATTAACTCACTCAATTTGACAGTTAATGTTGATAATGAAGCTTTGTAACATAGGTTATAGCAAATTCATATTTAGATGTTTAAAAAGCCCTATGACAAATAGTCACAATATTACAGCATTTGGCATTTCATTGCCTCACGGTTGATCAGATTTCTCTTATACACCACAGTGCAAACATTTGTCTTTTACTTGCCAGATTATCAATTACATTTGGCCACTCTTTATTAAAAGGATGAATTTTAAACATAGAAATCATGTGGTTTAATCTCATATCCACTCATAAGGGACATGCTTGCAAGCCTAGACTTTGTCTGACTGTTAGATTAAAAATGGGAATGGCCACAAGGCAGCACGGCCACAGTTTCTGTGAAACTGAGGTGGCAGCAGTGATGTAACCCTCCCTGTGTAATATTGCAACTTCTTGACTACAGAAACGTTTTTATGGCCCATTACAAGGATGAGATGTTATGTACAATCTGCGTAAATACTGTAAAGTAACAGATTTCTTTTCCAATTTCTTCACAATGCTGTGACTTGGTACTTGACTGACAGTTTCCAAGTCTTAGTTTCCATTTAGAGAACTTGAGTACTGTCTTAGCTGTGCAAAGCAACCAATCGACCAACTAGACTTTATTCTAATTAATGCACTATTACAGTAAGCATTTATTTCTACCTAGTTGAACTTTCTAAAAGCATGGGGAGCTATTAAAAAAAGACAGTATTGTAACACAAACAAGAAACTACATATCCTAGAGGATTATTGCTTACTAGAAATGCTGTTACACACAAGGGTTGTCCCAGCAAACTTGTACTTGTGAGACCTGAATCTCCTGAACAGCAGTGACTGCTTAAGGCTCACCCTGACTTACCACAAACATTTGACAAAACTGGTTTTCATAAGTATTGCCTGCAAGCTTCCAGGTATCCTTAGGGAACAAACATCCCTTTGGTCACGTCAGCCCCTGTATGGATATGGTCATCCATACTTGTCTTTTGCTGTTTTGCAGCATGTCTTGCTCCAGTCTAGACTCATAGTCAGCTGATTAATATGCTGCAGTTCATGCAATTGCATTCATTCTGTCAGGACTCCACAAACGACGTATCCACCACCAGCTCTGCGTGTACAGGCCGTTCAGTCCATATAGTTACAAAAGGTAGAAATTTTTTCTAGCCTTGGCTACACCTAGATTCTTTAAACATAGCCATTTCCTTAAAATTATTGCTCCCAAATACTGAAACTTGGCTGTCCGAAAGAATGAACTTTGCCATCAGTAAATGTCTGCTTCCTTTTTAAGTACTGTACCTACCCAAAGCAAGTTTTGCATTTCATTCTTTATTTCCCAAATAATTTCTACATTGTTCAAAATTAGTTTGTTTATGGGAGACAATGGTAAGAACTCAACACTTGAGTAAAACCTCAACACTAGATGTTGCCAGATGCAGATTAAGGCTTCCAACCAACGAGAAACCCTCAACCTGAATTAATGAAAGTCTGAACAAAAGTAATTCTGTCAAGAATATCACTTAGCAATGAGTTATTATTAATCTGTATTATTTTTTATTAATATATATTAATAACAAAAGAAGTTCTTGATGACTGAAAAAGACATTCAGAAGTGATCATAAATCTGCACTTGAGGACAAGACCTCACTATGATACACAATTCTACACAATTCTGCTTCAAGTACTTGTAGGGATACAAGTAAAAGACTTGCATGCTAATTGTATATTGTTTCAGAATTAGTTTGCTTTTTAGACTTGAGTATACCTGAGACTTATCTCATCCTTTGTAAGAATTATAATCAAATTGTTAAAAAAGAAAGGAGAGGGAAGGAAAACGGGGGAAGGGGGGAAGGGTCCTGTACAAAATGAAAACAAGATTGGCAGAAAAACAGAAATATTACCAAATTATATTCTCCTCGATTTAGATATAATGGTCTATTTGAATTTAGCTCACTAAATGTACTGCTACTAGCTATGACTTTAACAAATATCCTCTTCATATACAAAAGATACAGCTGATACAAAAAAGCCCAAGAGGCTGATCCAAAGCAAAAGCAGAAAATGGACAGAGGGATGGGAGACCTACTTGCCTAAAGGAATCAAACACATGTAATAATACTGGTACCCAGAGCAAAATGGAGGAAACCATTAGGAAAAACATTATTAGTTATCAGGGAAGATCTACTGTTCAAGCTAAAAGCTAAAAATACTTCCTGTGTTTCCAGGTGGAACTTGAACTTAACATTCAAAACGTAACAAGTAGCAGTGAGAAATATGTTCGATCAGACAGTTCTACTTCCAAGAATTATTCATTGGACTTTCATAGCCTATTCTTCTAAATCACAACTGTGTGCATTCATAAAAGGGTTTATGCTGAACACTTTTTAAATTTTGCATTGTGTTAAACTTCTTCTTCCTTTTCTTTTTTAATTTGCCATAAAAATGGTAAGTTTTGGCTAATTAAAAGTTGAAGTGTTTACAAAAGTCAGGCATTTACAAATAATTTTACTGTCAGTCTTACTTAACTCTTGCTAAGATCTCCGAACCCTGTAATAGCATACAAATTTAATCTCCTCAGTAAAACATAAAAATATGGTTTAAAAGATATATTAAATAATTATAATGCCCAGTGAACAGCATTTAAGAGTAGATTAAAGTATAATACAGTAATAACAACCATAAAATCAGATAAAATATTAGATGACATTGTTAAAATGAAAAAGAGCTTTATGGCACAAATTAATTTAAAACAATTATGAAATGCTTACAAGATTTTTAATCACTTCGGCATCAAGCTGACATATGAAGAGGGACCTTATTAGTCACTGATTTTTAACAGCAGCAGTAAGATCTAAATAAACTCTATTCCCATTTCCTGTTCAAAAGGCTTCCATATGGTTAAAGAATGCAAAATCTTTCCAACTATTACAATTGGAGCTTTTTTTTCCCCAGACACTTCAATAGAATTTTAGTTGAAAATTACAGGTGTCAGTAAAATGCTTTAGAACATAATTAAACGTGAACATAATTTTGTACACATGATTAAGTATTCTTTAACCATACTTTAAAGGAATCATTAGCATGACTGAATACATAATGAGGATTGATCAAATGTCACCTATTACCATAGTTTCACCTTCAGTTCACTGTATGAACACCCAAGATTCAAATTAAAAACGGAACAAATTAGTTAATCTATAACTATCACAGTATATTGAGCAGATCCCTAATAAGTTTTTTAATAAGAAAATGTCTTGGTTGATATTTTGCCTTTTTGAGAATCAGATTTTCAGAAAAAAAACGCAAAACAATTTTTCTCTGCAGTTTAAAATGTTCAATCAGCACAGAAACTGAATGTCCTTTAGAGACTATTGAAGTATCAAAACTACCAAAAACATGTCCCGAAAGTACTTTTGGGGCTTAATTCACCATACAAAATTAAGTTCTTACAGAACCATGAAACATTTGTGCTTGAACCATTGGATGGTTTTGCAGGAAGAGGTGTGTTTACCTCTTATAACAAGAACCTGCTGAATGCCAGGTGCCAACTCAATGCTCAGAGAAGTAACTGTAGGAATCCCAGTGGAAGTTTGGACATTTAGCATCCCAGAAACAACACTCAGCTTTTAACTCCAACACTCAACTACACATACATTAGAAAGAATAATTCCAGGTGCACTATACTAATGAAGTATTATAAACATCCCCAATTAAATAAGAAAACGTAACACAATACACAAATATTGAAAATTATATAAAGAAACCTGTTAGACACATCTAAAGCAAATATTTCAAAGCATGAGAAGTACACGGAGTGGTGCAATGAAATAAATCTTTCACTATGTATACACAAAAATACATATAAAAATGAAAATTTTTAAATGACTAGGTTTTATGAAGAACTTGTCCTGCATTCATGTACACAACACAGAAATATATACAAAAGATTTGTATTTTATTTTCTCTGCATCCAAATAGCAAAAATATATGAAAAGTATAAATTTAAGGTCATGAAATGAAAGTATTTTATTACAATTTTCTTGATTGAAAAGTCCTTATTTGTGGCATTATTCATAGAACTGCAGGCATCTGACCAAGACATTTGCAACCCAAGAAGAAATAAGTAAATAAAGTATGATTAGTGAAGCTAAGATTAATTTGACAAGAACGCTAAAAGAAAACACATTAGCTAATTTAAATTTCATTCAAAGTGAAAGAAACACATTTACAATATGACAGCAATAAAAAAGGTGTTCTAAAATCCTTACTATACTATAATTTTAAATGGTGAAAGAACGTTTTAACTGTATCTAGGCATAAGTAAAAATATTTACCGAAACAATACAATGATGCAGTAATTATTAAAACATTCATTGTTTGAAACAGTTGGAATATAGCAGCTTATATCTTTCTGTAAAAATAATTTCCTTTCTCTTGCATTTCTTTATACAATCTTAGAACTGAAATAAACTAGAAATTGTCCAAATTAAAAACAATTATATGTAAGAATACCTTTAGTTAACTCTCCAATCAGATGGTCATAAGATGTGTTCACAGTGGACATAAACAGAAATACGATAATGAACCTTTCAAAAACGTAGGTGAATTCTAAATAAGCTTCCATATGGCAAAGACAAAATACAGCACTGTTTTTATTTTCTTAGGTATTTTTCCATTACTTGTATCTTTAAAAGAAGAAAAAAAATAACATATACGGCAACAGTAAGAGCTTTTTAAATTATTTTTAAACCATTTTATTTTTAATTTTCCATTTCTTGCTATTGGAATTGGATTCAGGTCCAATTCTGCAAAAAGATCTGGTGAAAGAATGGAGAACACCAATAACACAATTTATTTAACTACAAGAAAACAGAAGCAAAGATCAGGCTGTTCTGCACACTGATGAAAACTTCATGAGTTGTTCTATAACAGATTTAGAAAAAAATCTTCCCAAACTTATCCTCACGGAAGATGAAGAATATTTTTACTAAGCTGAGTCGTGAATACTATCCTCACAGTTTATTCTACTACTAATGAGAAGCTGACTTAAATAAAAAATAAATTTAACTTAATAGGCTGTTTTCTTTTTTGTCTAAGCTACCTTTTTGATAATTTAGAGAGAATGCCATGAAATTTTAACAATTTATATATTTTATCAGTTTATACAAAAATCCAAGACTACTTCTACATACAAATGCTCAGCCTTCTCCAAATGGCTACCTGAAATTACCAGATGTTTTTCTTTACTGAAGAACCTGAGACTCTCCCAAGCCTGAAATCAGCCAAACACTAAACTAAAACACTAAACACTAAATTCTGAAAACACAAACCCTGAGTTAATTTTGGCATTCCTACACCACGTTTCCTTGATTTCAAGCCCAAATGAAGCAATAGTGGAAGACAGCATTGCACATGAGCGTGACCTTTTCACAGACCATGAGATGGTTCATGATTTACAGCAGAAAAGCTCCACCGACATTAGCGAAAATAGAAAATGTAACTATTTACAACAGATAGCTTATATTATTAAGCTATTTATTGATCCTCACTCTCAGTATTTTTGTGTAATTCTTAGAACAACCTGAATGATGACGACATAGAGAAAAATGGAGTTTGAAGAGAAAACATTACTCAATCTGGTCCATAACAACATTTTATTAATTCCATTGACCACAGGTCATTAAAAATATTTTCTGGAATTTAAACAAGCTGAGATTATGATCAAATTAACGGCACATCCTTGCTGTTTCAACTATACTGCAAAGTTTTGCACTGTACACACTTTCCCTTTGAGAGGAGTTGCGACTCATGAGGCTGGGTTAATGAAGGTTGCCTGAATCACTAACATAATGCATTAAGACTCTCCGAAGGGTGAGGTATCACTTTTCATACACTGGTAACCTATTATGATTAGCAAACAAGCTGTACAAGCTTCATCCATTCAAGCAGCTACTTATTATGTTAAGGTTCTCTTCACCATTCAATTACCCAGCATCAAGAAAGTAATGTGACACCACAGTAACAACAGGAATATTAATTTCTTCCACAATAACCTTAATTAGCAATTAGGATACTTACAGTTAGTATAAATTGTTAATATTTCTTTTTTAAAAACAAAACTATTGAACTCATACCAATTATACATTTCTCTTCAGCTACAGTGTAGCAGGACCGGTATAAAGATAAAAGGAGAAAAAAAATGAAGAGTAAAAGATGATAAAATATAATTTAATTTAACTGTATCGTGACTCTATCAAAAAGCCAAATGGGTCAGGATCCCTTAACTGTGACATCACTCAAAAGTTTATGAAATAACAGCTGTACACTTCCACCATTGCCAATCTAGGGACTAAAACTTTATTTTAATCTTTCATGTATTTTGGTGTATTTTTCTGGTAAAAGAGAGGAACTGAGTGGACACTCCTCTACAAAAAAAGAAATAGCAGTAAGAATATTGAAAAACGCTTATCTTTTTCAATCCAAAGTTTAACTGTACCACTGTACTATAAGAGTTGTGACCAGCAGTACAAAGTCCAACTGACAGCTAATTACTAATGTTATCCCTCAGGGATCAATACTGGGGCCAATACTGTGCAACACCTGTATTTATGACTCGGATGATGGCATAGAGTGCACTCAGACAGTTTATGGATGATAGCAGTTTGGGAGGAGTGGTTGATATGTTGAAAGTCTGAGCTACTATTCATAGGGACCTTGGCAGGCTGAAGAAATGGCTGGCAGGAACCTCAGGAAGTTCAGAAGAGGCAAATACAACATCTTATATGTGGGACAGAACAGCCCCATGCAACAGCACCGGCTGAGCACCAACTGGCTGGAAATCAGCTCTGCCAAAAAGGACTTAGGGGTCTGGTGGACCACAGGCAGAGCTCAAGTCAACAGTGTGTCCTCATAGCAAAGAAGGCCAACTGTACACTGAGCTTCCTAAGCAAGAGAGAAGCCAACAGGTCAGGAGAAGCAATTCTTCTTCTGTATTCAGCACTTGTGAGACCATCTCTACAGTGCTGGAACACTGGCATACAAGACCAATGAAGGGTCACTAAGTTAGTTAGGAAGCTGGAACACTCTACAGGACAGGAGGCTGACGGAACTGGGTTTGTTTAGCCTTAAGAAAAAAATGTCTGTCAACAACTGCACCTACCTAATGGAGGGGGTGTAGAGAAGATGCAACTAGATTCTTCTCGGAGGTGTACAGAGATAAAAGACAATGTATACCAGTTCCATAAAGGGAAATTCTAATTACTTTTATTAAAACAAAGTCACATTGACTTTTTGGTAGTCATTTGACAGTAGTCAAAGCCTTGAACAATCTTATGCAAGGAAGCTGCAGAATCAATCGCCATCCTTGGAGATGAGAGCTGAGGTCTGGACTACTGACTTGTAGAGTAATTCAACCTGAATAGTTTTAGGATTCTGTAATGTCAACTACATCCAAATTTTACGGGCTTCCTTTTCAAATAACAATGACAGCTTTTTAAAATACTTCATAGCTTCTACTATTATTCTATGAAAAAAATGTATAATTAAATTTTCCTTGCTCTGAAATGTTATAACCCTATCAGTCGTCTTTTGTTTGTTTGCTTTAGTTTCCTTTAACATCTTTCCCACATATGCTACAGCTACGTCATATGGATAACATACACCGTAAAATATACCTGCTATAATGCGATCACTTTCTTGAAGTTAGGATTTTGCTTTGCATTCTCCAACTACACTGCTCAAAACAAGGAAGCAATCTTTAACTACTCCACTATATAAACAATCTACCCATAAGAGTATCTAAGATGTTACTTTGTAACTGCTGATGAAGAATCAACATTAACTAGTAAACACTCACGATCTCTACTAAAAACTACCAAAAAAATAGTATTTCTAGTGTAGAAAAGTTATTGTTCAGTACCCATCTTTATTTTTTAAAAATTCTGGCAGTTATCTATAGCCAGACATTGGTACAGAATCTGCTATACCCTATAGCTCTCAAAGTAAAAATATCCATTGTGTTGGTTGCCTCCTTTCCTAAATACTACACAATTTAGATCAATAAATATTGAAGAATAAGGTGTGTCCACATTTAGAAAGATAAACAACTGCAATTTTTGATGCAGCAGTACTTCAACAATGTCCTATTAAATACAGTTCTATTAAAGACCCCATAAAATTATTTCAAATTGAATAAAAATCAGGAACATATACTTTAACTGCAGTTAGTTTAAGAAACATGTATTTGCTACTTTTTTTTAATTTAATTGTAAACCCTTCAAAATAATGCTTCACAAACTTAATTGAGAAAAGTTATTTAACTATATCTCTAAAGCACTGAAGATACAAATAAGCCTTCAGCAATTCTTCCTTTCTTATAAACTAAATAATAACGTTTTGCATATTTATTTTTTATTAAACAGAATAATGAGTCTTATTATCAGGATGGTATTTTCCATTTTAAAAACATGCTTAAATAATTTATTGAACAAGTTTAGGAAGGCTATTTATAGGTATTATAATTATGCACTTTATTTAAAATGCATTTGCATCTATAAATAACTGAAATTTATACACCAATATTGATATAAGCATAAAATAACATACAAAAATCCATACTGCAAGCAGTTAGATGATTTCTGAAGTAACAAAATACACTGCTTTAAAAATATTTTAATGTAAACATTTTGATACCCTATATACAGAAGCATCCCTTTATTTTTCATATTCATGTACATCTTAAATAAAAAATACATCTACAACAGTTTTACATACATTTACATTTCTAGTATAATATTGTACACATTGTTCTCATACATGATATAATATGCATAATATTACATAAACATTGTTAAGGGCAGGAAGAGCTTTATCAGAAGTCAGATTGCAAATATGTGCAGGCCTACCCAAAATCTGCTATGGCAAGCACAGGCACAAGAAAAACTGACAATATGTATAATGAAAAGGCAGAATTAATCTTTTCAAGCAGATTATCAAATATTAAGCTACATAAGAAATATTTTTTTCTATTCCATCACTGACAGGCTAGTGTCACAAATATATGGTTGGTTCTGCTTGGCAACATTTCGTTAATACTCTGTTCATTAATTTAACAAACTACCAAGAGAGTATGTTTATAATGGGCAAGCATTATCTCTTGCATTTCATTTAATTAAACTCTGCTCCAGCAATATGACAGTCAGCATTTCATGAAGGGAATTATTTTAAGGATGAAGGTAGAAGATATTTCAAAGTGCCCTGCTAAAACATGAAAGCATAATCTAAAATTGCCCCTGCACACGCTGTAATTTATCTATAATATTAAAGATGTTATTTCCAGAGTTCATAATTAATTGGATTCCACAGAGAAATTATTCAGGCATTCCAGATAGCAAAATGATGCACAAAGGCACAAAACATAGTGCCGAAGGACAACTATAAACAACCACTGTGACTTGCCTGAATTACAACAATCATTGAGCTTAATATGAAATGAATACCGGCTGCCTTTTGTATGTGGTCATTACTCTGCTGCAAAGAAATTGCCATTGAATTTTGATTATATTGCCTTAATAAAAAGTAATGAAAGTGGCTCATGCTCTAGCAGCTTTCTTTTAAACGATATAGGACAGTGATCTTGCAAAGGCCAGCGTGCTACAAATCGATCGAGTGTGACACCTCATCTGAGGAAGGCTATCTTACTCCACCATTGTAGGTAGCAGCAGTGATGTTGGCTTGACTTCTTGCAAACATTTTAACTAAACACTTTCAATTAAACACCATTTAGAAATAAGGTTAGCTTTTAAGACTTACCATCAATCCGACTAACAAGTTCTTCCAACATTTTCACTTTCTTTTGAATTCCTGGCTGTGCAAATGTGTAATTATCCTAAAGAAGAGACCATATACAAGTGTAAGCTTATGAAAAGTTAAAATTTCTTTTCCCCCAATATCCCCACCCATATATTTTTCTGTGTTTGCTTAAGGTGGTCATGTTTTGTTTTTACATTTCCTAAGTCTGTCTCTACACTTCAGTAGCAAATCATCACACCCAATCAACCTACTTAAGAGTCCCCGTCTCTAACAGCATACCTTACAGCTATTACTGTATCAAGTGCCCACTACTTGCTCATCTAGTGCCCCTGAAGTTACATCTATATCGTGGAAGTCTAAAAGAGCTTTAAAAGGCTGTATTCTTAAATGCCAAAACCTGCCATGCTACAGATTTTTTTTAAGGTGATTCTTCCCCCATCATAAATTTACAATTTTATCACAAATAATGTAGGAAATATGAAAATTTAGACCCTAATCAGTGACAGGATAAGAATTTGATCCTTAGAAGTTCAGAATAATGCCTTCCAGTAGTGTGAGAAATCAAAACTCTACTCCAATGGAGTCATGACTGCTCTGAACCTAAGGTCATTGCTAATACCAGGAATCAAAATCTAACACATGAACTATACAGCTAAAATGGCAGGGCATTCGCATGTATTTGTTTGAATGCATTAACTCTAACTGGATTTTTTTGTTTATTTATATGTTTATATACTGATTTTTTTTTTTTAAAGAAAGTTAACAGATAGTTCCAGAAGTAATACTCAGCTCAAAGTACAGCAATATGGTACTCAATTATATACTCTACAACAGATCCTCTGTAAAAGTATCTCACATATTTAACAGTGAAAGTCAACGCAGAGCTAGCTACCACTTCCATCAGTCACCTCTTGCCAGGTGCTGCAACTCCCAGCTGTCATCTGCGACTCTGAAACTGCTCTCTTTCTCAAACTGTCACTTACTCCATACGCATCTGGAAATGCAATCCAAAACTGCCATCTTGGATTTTAAAACAGTTAAGTTTGTTCTTCGCTATATTTGATCTTTTGCCTATTCGTTTCTTTTCCTGTTCATTATTTCAGCTGCAAACGAACACAGTTCAGAGTCACTCTTCTACTTGTGCTCACTCATCTATCTGGAAAGATCCTTGTTGGCTCCCCAAGACCTCTCTTTTAATTAAACTATGCTATAAATATTCCCTCTTATGATATTTATAATTGACTTTCTGGAGTTTGTGAAACTGTGAAAGAAGGATTTTGCAAATGTACAGAAGTATTCTGTTATCTAAAATCCTTATTCCTTTTGCACTTAGAGGCAGAGGAAAAAGCAAGTAACAGAGTTAAAGAAAAACGTGTCAGACTCATGAAGGTCATGCATTATTTCTCAGGCCAATATGGAAGTACAATGGTAAAGATTTAAATTCCTCTAACATACAATTTAATTGGCTGTATCTGCTTCCAAATTTGGCATAACAGCTCTTCAAAAGACCAAAGTTGTTATATATAGCATTGACAACTCTTTTTAGAATACATTTTCAATACAGTTCTCTACTAACTTCTGCAGAAAAATGTGTTCCAGTATTCAGCTCTCCTACTTATTCCCCCTCACACCTGTGGGTTCTCACAGGACTGCTTCATTACTCATCTTCCAGATTTTTGTTATATTTTCTCATTTATTCCTTGTGTAACTAATCATCTATATTAAGCAAAAGGCAAACTCTGAAAAAGTCATAAGGAAGTGAGAACAGGTTTGTTCTACCTCAACATAGCTTCAGTAAACAGCTAAAACACCTTATTTCTAACCACTATTCTCAACAATGTCTAGTAAGTATTCGCATATGACAAAGTATGCACAAGAACACAACAGAATCTATGCTAAATATTAAAAAAATCATGCAGTGGCGTGCACCAAATTCCTCGATGTTCTGCTCTAATAGCTTCCAACATACTTTCAGTGAACTATGCTAACCTACTTCACAGCTGAATGGTTGTAATATCTAGTTCAGACTCCAACATATAATTAGTTTCACCTTATGATACAAAAGGTTAAGACTTTATAATGTCACAAGGGCTCAAAACTTGCTTCACTCTCAAATCTTTGTGTTAATCACCTGTACTTATTCTGCAGAGACTAATGTCTAACTGCCCTGCAACTACAACTAGGTCTGGCAGGATTTCTTCCTCAAAAAATAATCATTAAAATTTCAAATAAAATATTTCAATTACAGCCTTCACTAAACATGAAGACATGAACACATTAGATAATTCTTACTTTTTTTAAAAAAGGTTAGAGAATTCTAAATGGAATAAACTTGTTTAGAATGTGAAAATAAAGAAAATAAATGCACTGAAAAAAATTATGAAAATAAAGAAAAAAAGGCACTGAACAAATTTAACTTGAACTACCATCCTGTACCCACAGAAAGAAAGGAGAGAGAGAGA
>VXAA01001319.1:212315-229510 GCA_013399115.1 Anseranas semipalmata
ATATATATACCTATTATGTACTTACACATATGCACATGAAAACACACTGTATTACTTTTTCTATTCAGTCCTTTGGAAATATTTTCAAATTTCAAAGAACCACATTTCTTATCTATACATCTTGAATTTTAACGTGTTAGATTGTTTGCCCTTCCCCACTGATTTACATTATTTAAAAATATATGTAAGGAATTTTAGAGTATTAAAAATGATTTAAGAGGAATGCCCTCATTAATTTGCTTTGACTTTTCGTTAGCCCTGAAGTGGTCAAGCAGTTGGACTGGATGATCTTTGCAGGTCCCTTCCAACTGAACTATTCTACTCCGTTCCATTCCATACCATTCCCAGGATCAGAAAATGAAATGCATTTGCAACTCTCTAAGCTAAGAACCTTGGGGAAACGATGCCCTCTGGATGTAACCTTATGCACTACTTAATACGTTTTATAGATGATCTTTACTACAGTTATCAGGAATACTCTCTATTTTTTAAATTCAGACTTTCTAAGCCTTAGCTAAACAAAGTCCACATAATTTTCTTTACATTGGTGATGGATAATTTTAGGAGATGAAGAAAGCTGAAGAGGGAAAGCAAACTATCTTTTATATCATCACTGAAGGAAAAAGAGCCAGCCAAAATGAAAAGAAAGAAAAAACTGTNCTAAAAAGCATGTTTAACCACTGGGAATCAAATCCCATACATTTTACTGTCTCTGTTCTGAATGCTGACAAAAAGATGCAACTTGGCAAGTTGTTTATCTTAAAAAGTAAGTCCTGAAGTAATGTTTTCTGTGGATACACTGAAAAAGTGATATTGAGTGAAACTAAGGATGGGTCCTACTTGCATCCGTAATACCCTCCAGATGTTGCAGTATCCACACCACACATCTCTAACATTTTTAATTGTCTACAATATAAAGCAGATTAGTACAAACGTAGATTCCAGTATTTTCAACCACAAATATCAATGAGATATGTCACTCTGATGCATATTGTAACAAATATATTCCATTTCTAATCACCATACACAGCCACAGTACTGACAGCTATCTGTTCAAAATATTACTAACTTATGGTGTGCTAAAAAGAACACAGATGCTTTTTAAGTAGGCGTTAAGTAGCATGTGCTTCCAAAGCAACTGTTAAACAAGTTCAACATATCTCAGTGTTATTTTAATTTTAAATCTCTTCCAAAATACTACAGGTACTTTACAGCAATAAGTCCATAATAAATCTGAAAAACTTTCTTTCTCATTTTAATTATTTTAATTACATGTGGGAAAGGAATACAAACAGTATTGGTGAATGCCATCTGATGCACTACAAAAGCAGCTGTAACCATACACAGAACGAAACAAACTATTACATATAAATATATTAACACAAGTATATTATATTACTAATTATATATAATAAATGTATAAATATAAAATATACACATATTATATATATCCTTCAGTGTGCATATATAAACAGATATATATATACCTATTATGTACTTACACATATGCACATGAAAACACACTGTATTACTTTTTCTATTCAGTCCTTTGGAAATATTTTCAAATTTCGAAGAACCACATTTCTTATCTATACATCTTGAATTTTAACGTGTTAGATTGTTTGCCCTTCCCCACTGATTTACATTATTTAAAAATATATGTAAGGAATTTTAGAGTATTAAAAATGATTTAAGAGGAATGCCCTCATTAATTTGCTTTGACTTTTCGTTAGCCCTGAAGTGGTCAAGCAGTTGGACTGGATGATCTTTGCAGGTCCCTTCCAACTGAACTATTCTACTCCGTTCCATTCCATACCATTCCCAGGATCAGAAAATGAAATGCATTTGCAACTCTCTAAGCTAAGAACCTTGGGGAAACGATGCCCTCTGGATGTAACCTTATGCACTACTTAATACGTTTTATAGATGATCTTTACTACAGTTATCAGGAATACTCTCTATTTTTTAAATTCAGACTTTCTAAGCCTTAGCTAAACAAAGTCCACATAATTTTCTTTACATTGGTGATGGATAATTTTAGGAGATGAAGAAAGCTGAAGAGGGAAAGCAAACTATCTTTTATATCATCACTGAAGGAAAAAGAGCCAGCCAAAATGAAAAGAAAGAAAAAACTGTCAATAAATTGATAATAGTGACTGCAGCCAAGCACAAATATAGACACAGTGTTTCTTATCTTCTCAGATCAGACAAGCTGTTCATCAACAAGAAACTGATGAAACCATCACAACCATTTACAAAAGCAAACGGAAAGTTTTGACACAAACTCTCCATGTGTTGTTTGTTTGTTTTTAATAAAGTTTTATCATTCTGATCAGAGCTTTTAAATTTAAAGGATGCATTAAGCAATCCATATACTGCTTGCTTAGATATCTATTTTCTCTTCCGTTGTATATTCAAGAACTCCTACATGTCATTTTAGGTATGTCTAAGTATATTATCACACAAACAAAAGACGATTAAAAATAAGCTCTTTCAAGTTATACGTTTTTCTCATTATGCCAGAAAGGGGTCTTCTCAATTTTAATTTTCTAAACTCATGTCAGTACTTCATTCACTTCGAGGATTTGTGAATCGTCTAAGTAAATGCTTATTAAAAATCTTGGTTTACATTACTGTCTAAGTTATGCAAAGAGGTGGGGGCAGGAGGGAGGGAAGCAAGACACAGAGATAATGATAGCCACCATGTATATTAACACCATCGATGCTAGGTACAGTTTACCCTAAATGATTCTTGAACCTGGAAATTACAAAGTACATTCAATAAACACAATTCAGGAGAAAAAAAAAAAGAGTATGCACGCACAGAAGCAAACATACAAGTGGGCTGGAGCATGCTGTCTGCACAAATTCCATAGCATGTTCTACAATTACTCCAAAATGTTCCCTGTATAATGTAGTATCTCTCAACCTTTGTAATTCTTAAACCTGACGTCTCAAAACTTAAAAGTTTCCTACACAGCACATATAAGTTTTACAAAGTGTTGCAGCCCCAGCTTCCTACCAAGGAAAGAGTATCTTATTTTTCCTACATACAACGATGGAAAATGCAACACTATAATTAAAAGTAGGTACTGATTCTCATGCTGTGTTATAAAAGCATCCACGGTCTCAGAATCAGAGGCCCTATCCTTTCACAGAATCACAGAATGGCTGAGGTTGGCAGGGACCTCTGGAGGTCATCTGGTCCTATCCCCCTGCTCAAGCAGGGCCACCTAGAGCAGGCTGCCCAACACTTGCTTTTACTGGCCTATGTCATCAAACCTCAGTTTTACACAAGTGGATGTGTTATGAACTACAGAAACTGTTAAAGTAGTAGTAAAAGAAGTGCTCGGGGTATGCTTTTGGATTCTGGTATAGGCCAGACAACGGTTCAAATGTGGATAAGAGCTAGAAATCATGAACACAGATGCTTACAATCCCAAAAGCTAATGCCGTAAATTTTAGGTAGAAGATTTTTATTCTAAAGCATAGTGATAGCACAGTATATTTTATATAAAACATAGAAAACAATGTGTTATATATAAGCATTCAGAACCAGTTACATGTAGATTTGTTCTTTTTCTGAAAATAGTACTCTCAGTGACAGGCCAGAAAACTGCATTATTGGCTTCCAAAGAGATGTAGGCTCCGTAAGAACTTCTGAAGAAAGCTGTCCTGAAAAAAACACTAGTCGTCAGAATAAATCCTACTGATGCCCTCAATTTCCCTTTCCAATTACCGAAAGTCCCCATAATGGCTTATTACAAACCTAACATGTTTGGCTACTGAAGTTTGGCCAGAAGTACCACTGTTACCCTGCCCCAGCTCCGTTTTAAGAGCAGTCAGCAGCAAATGACTACAGGACAGGATAAGGATACAAGCAAGATAAGCCTGCAGTGATATATTTGCAGCATTCTCTCACAGTTTCCAGTTTGCAGCACTGAGACTTCCCTAACTCAAGGTGGTATCTTTGTAATTGAAGTTATTTGAAGACTTTTCATCAACCAAACTGCAAACTGTTCAGGTTTTAAATCCATGTAAAACGCTTTTCATCGTTTGAAAAGTAGCTCTCTTAACCACTCTTTTTTTGAAGCCTGTCATGTAGCAGCTTTATCAGATAGTAGCTAGGTCTTCCATCAGAAGAGATGGAAAGCAGCAACTCCCTATTCACCTTCTTCATGCAGCTCATCATTTTAGACTTCTGTCCCACACAGTATCCACGTCTCCAAGTTGGAGAGAGACGGATTTGACAGATAGACTGCTCAGTGGAAAGGAATTGGCTGGATGGTCACACTGAAAGAGTTGTGGTCAACATCTCGATGTCCAGGTGGAGAACAGTGATGAGTTGTGTTCCTCGGGGGGTCAGTTAAATAACACCAGACTGGTGTTATTTAACATCTTGGTAAGCCGCATAGACAGTGGAACCGAGTGCCCCCTCAACAAGTTTGCCAACAACACCAAGCTGAATGGAGCAGTCGACATGCTGGAGGGAAGGGATGTCATCCAGAGGGACCCTGAGAGGTGGGCCTGTGCGAACCTCATGAAGTTCAACAAGGCCAAGGGCAAGGTCCTGCACCTGGGTCAGGGCAATCCCAAGCACAAATACAGGATGGGCAACGAGTGCATTGAGAGCAGCTCTGAGGAGAAGGACTTCAGGGTGTTGATTGATGAAAAACTCAACATGAGCTGGCAATGTGCACTTGAAGCCAAGAAAGCCAACCATATCCTGGGCTGCATCAAAAGAAGTGAGGCTAGAGGGTCAAGGGAGGTGATTCTCCCGCTCTACTCTGCTTCTCATGACACCCCACCTGGAGTACTGCGTTCAGCTCCAGAGCCCCCAGCAGAACACACTGACCTGTCAGAGTGGGTCCAGAAGAGGGTCACAAAGATGATCAGAGGGCTGGAGCACCTCTCCTATTAAGAGAGCCTGTGAGAGTTGAGGTTGTTCAGCCTAGAGAAGAGAAAGCTCCAGGGAGGCCTTATAGTGGTCTTGCAATAATTAAAGGGGGCCTACAAGAAAGCTGGAGAGGGACTCTTCATCAGGGAGTGTAGTGACAGGACAAGGAGTAATGGTTTTAAACTAAAAGAGGGTAGACTTAGATTAGATGTTAGGAAGAAATTGTTTGCTCAGAGGGTGGTGAGGCACTGGAACAGGCTGCCCAGAGAAGCTGTGGATGTCCCATCCCTGGAAGTGCTCAAGGCCAGGTTGGATGGGGCTTTGGGCAACCTGATCTAGTGGAAGGTATCCCTGCCCACAGCAGGTGGGTTGGAATTAGATGATCTGTACAGTCTCTTCCAACCCAGACTATTCTATGATTCTATGACTCGGGATCATCGTTAATTGCAGTCTCTGTGAAGACAAGTTTGAAGGGTCACTTGTTCCAAAAATCTAACATGTTGACATTTTTACTCTCAGTTTTTGGTACATTACATGTTTCAGGATCAACTTTGAAATAATCTGTCTGAGGCCAGATCATCAACAGCCAGGATACAGTCCCTGACTGCTCAGACTAAATCTACTCAGAGCCATACAGGAAGACCATAGCAGTTATGCTTTTGTACCTTTTAACTATTTCAAGTTTTGAACAGACAATAGCAGACATGCTTTAATTAGTGTTACATCACAAGAATAGGACTAACATAACAATTATATTAATTACATTCCAACACGAAGTAGTTACAACAACTCTATTGCCTGAGTTGGTTTATTAACTTCTGTCATGGTCACGTTGTTTAATAAAAGGTATTTTTTTTTCTTCAGGTAATAATAAAGTCTTCAAAGACTTCTATGAAGAAGAGTTTCAAACAGGACTTTGAAGATATGAAGGTCCTTTGGAAAAGGAAAAGTCACAGAATGACACAATAGTGTATATGTTTCGCCCTCAGAAAAAGTCTGCCCTTAATGCTATTCATTCTTAACAGTAATTTATGAGTATGCTGCGTAAGAATGCTGTCTTGAACTGAGAAAGGTAGAAGCTGCTTACAGAAAGATTTCTAAATTTTTGTTCTACTTTAAATTGTCTCCTTCATTTTAAGTTTAAAACAGTATTTACTCTAACAGATTGCATCAGAAAAATAGAAGCAGACATCTGAGCATAAATACAGAAAATATCCTGGATAGAAGCTCCTGTTGTGAACACGCTTACACTTCAGAAGATTTTAGTCTCACATATGACACACAGATAAAGAAAGAGAAATACGATTTAGGGATATCATTTGACAAATAATGAGTAGAAATGTTAAGGTTGTCCATCACTCATTAAAAGAAAAGGTATTCTAGAATCCTGAACAGGCACAAACATGTGCCTCGATTGCCGAACCTACTTCTCACCAAATTTCTCATGTTTCGAACTTCACGATTAATACCTAAAGTTGACAAATATTTGAATTTTAAATTGTTCATATTAAGAAATAGCCTTATGGAAGCCACTGACACTGAAAAGAATAAGAGTAATCCCAAGGTATTGTATATCCATTAGAATAGCTATCTTCATTCAACAATAAGCTTACTTTCAGCAAGAGAAAGCAGTCTGTTTGCAGTCATCAGCAGTCATCCCTATAATTATATGTATTATCATTCACAAAATTTTACAACTCAACTTGCATTTTTATTCTAAAATAAAAAGTTGTCACTTTTATAGGTGTTTTAAAGCATAATTCTGATGAAGCAATCCATTCCCAAGCTTTTTTTTTTTTGTCTTTTCCTTAGACTAGTTGCAGCTTAAAGAAAAGAGAGAAGATTGTGTTTTGTCATTCTCAGGATACAACTTGGACAAGGCACTATCATAAAATGAACAATCTGGATTTCTGGAAATTACTAAACAGTTATTACTGTATAGAAGTTCTGTCTCACAGATGGAGTTACAGTGCTGGTAACTGCAGGAACAGATACATGCACAAATACGCAGCTCAAACGTCAGGCAAGCTACATAGAGAAATAACAACTGCTAGCATTTCCAAAAATTCCTGACAGGACTCCCACATTTCTAAAACATGCATTTCTGATGGCATCAGGATCTGTTTAAACAGGAACTGGAGCATGACTGCAGTACTGTCTTTCAATATCAGCTATACAACGTCAGTGGAGATTGCCTGGGAGGCAATACCAGTAGTACTGTATGTCCACATTTCCCCTGAACACACCGCATTTGTGGTGCTGTGTTCAGTTGAGGAGGGCGGGAGGAAAGAATACCTCCTCCATTTAGCTAAGCTAACTGGTGTGTTGGGTGGAAGCATACCCAGAAACCCTAGACAAGCTATCTTGGCGTCTGCACAGGTAGACCCTGCAATACCTATGTACAGAAACTTGACTGGTGCATGAAAGCACACATGCAATACACACATGGTCCATATAACAAGAAACAGGTAAGAGGTAAGTGCAGACACTTGCAGTACATATTCCTTATGTGTGTCTATCTTGGCTAACAAACCCCATATTCCCATACAACAGATCTGCAATTTATCACAACCCTAAACTGGCTAGCTAAAACTAGTTCAGCTATGAATACCTAGCCACCTCAATGAAATGCAGACATGATCAAGACACTTGTCTTGCAAGAGTTTAATGAAAAGGTACAAAGAAAGCTATCTTTGACCTATTTTTTCTTAAAAATAGACCTTTGAAAGGTCCTGTGAGGAATTTTCAGAAGTGGTAGTGTTGGTTATTTCTGTATGTACTTTTCAACATCTGAGCTGCATGTTCACCTTAAGTATCTGTTCCCACAGACCTTTGAAAGATTTTCCAAGCAGCACTCCATCCATCCATTTATAGCTCAGACCTGAGGCACAGGTTAGCAACAACTTTCCATAAGTCAGCAGCAAGAGAGAACTCTGCAGGATCCCCCTGGCAGACCATAAATCTTACTATTTAATCAGCCATAGAGATAGCTGATATACACCTCAGTATAGTACAGTCCCTGGAAATGAATTATTTCCCTTTTATTCTAAAAATTCCCAGGTCCTGATAAATAATGATATTAAAATTTCATTGCTATTTTTAATACATGTGGTTAGACCATTATGCAACGCATATATTTCCCCTTTGGTTATTTTATTACCACTACACTTGAACATAAAATGAAGAGCTATACTCAATTTTATACATGCATGTTACATTTTCAGGTGGCACAGATCAGTGTGAACTTTTTACTTGAATGTTAATGGGACTCTGTTGAGGAAAGTGTTATAAAGGATGACATAATAATAATAAAAAAAAGCTAATTAAGACAGATGCATAGGAATGTCTACTTAATTGACAGGAAAAATACCTGTGGAATAAGTTCTAGTTTTCTCATGTCCAGAGCCATTATTCCTATAGGTGAAAATGCAAAAGTACTCATACATCACCTACAGTTTAGAAGTATTCTAAAGAAGACTGGCTTTATCATAAACATGGTGGATTGACATCTGAAACACTTTACCTTTTGATTCTTCAACTAGAAATGCAAGACAAAGTAGTTTGGGTAATTAACCAGGTAGAAAACATTACTCGCAATATGAATGTAGCTACCAAAATATTGTTACATACATTAATTATAGATTACAAATGTGAAAGTATCAAGTAATGTGTTGAAAATTATCAAGAAGGGTGGTGTTTTTAGACATATTTTGCACATGGCCACACACACTCGCAGAAACTCATTTTTATCAATCAGCATTAGAGTATCTTGCAAGAACACAGGCTGGAGACAACCTGGCTGGCGAGGATTTCTGTGAAAAGGACCTGGGAGTCTCGGCAGACAACAAGTTCAGCATGAGCCAGCAGTGTGCCCTGACCAATAGATCAAGGGAAGTGATCGTTCCCACCCAGCACTTATTGTGGAATCACTGAGGTTGGGCAGGAACCTCTGGAGACCATCTAGGCCAAGCCCTGCTCAGAGCAGAGTCACCTGGAGCAAGTTGCTCAGGGCCACATGCAGTTTGGATTTGATATCCAAGGATGAAGACTCTACAACCTTTCTGAGCAAACAGTTCCAACTTTTCAAACATAAAAAAACCATTCTTTATGGTAAAAGAATTTTTTGTATTTGAAGATCATATCTAGAATACCACTTCCAGTTTTAGGAACCCCAATGCAAGAAAAACATCAATGAACTGGAGCAAGGGCAGAGGTCCCCCAAGATGCTGCGGGGGACAGAGTGCACTTCCTGTGAGAGGCTGAAGAAACTAGAGTTGTTCAGCCTGAAGAAGAGAAGGCTTCAGAGGTACCTAACAGCAGCTTGCTGAAACAACAGAGCTTAGCTTTTAATAGTAGTGTGTATTGGGAAGATGAGAGACAAGCAGCATAAACTGAGACAAGAAATGTTCTACCTGACTACAGGGAGAAACTTTTCCAACGAGAGGACAAGTCAAGCATTGGAACACACTACCCCAGCCTGGAGATTGTGCAGTCTCCATCCTTGAATGTTTTCAAGACCAAACTGGACAAAGCCCTTAGCAACCCAATCTCAGAGCTGAACCTCTTTTGAGCACGAGGTTTGATGACCTCCAGAGGCCCCTTCCTATCTCAATTATCCTATGATCTTATGCTTTTGGAAGTTGTCATTTGCTTTCCTGAAATAAATATGAAAAGCTGAAGTAAGTTGTAATCTTTCTGGCACAAAAGTTAAAGAAGAGAATTGTAGCAAACAGTCATGAAACACTGAAGAGGAAACCCATTACTGTGTATAGTCATGCAAAACTGACTGCTGTAAGACACGATATACAGCTATTGATTACAAGATTAACAGACATAATAGAAAGAGACAAATTTATATTTAAAAATAAAACTAGTAATCCTATTTAAAACATTTTTCAATCAAATATGTTTTCTAGCCTGGTAAGTGAGAAGATGTATGTGTAGCCACTTAGAAGCCTATAACTAGAGAGAACAAACTGAGAAAGAAGTTGCAAGGTAATTAGAGAACTCAAAATAGATTAAACTATTGTGCAATATCAAACATTAACTACTGAAAAAGTTCTGCAAAGGAAAAATTAGAAATACTAATTCTACCTGGTGCCAAAGACACACATACATAGAAAACCAAAGCAACATGAGTAAACCTGCTACAGCAACAGAAGATATGACCAAATTTTTTTTTCGTCTTCTCTAGACTAAGAACATGTCAGAAAGCATCTATCATGCTGCTCAATGCCAACACTGTTGTTTATTCCACAGATCCCTGTTGTTCAAAGATGTGCTGTTATATTAAAAATACAGTCCCATTAGAAGAAAAGGGGTGGGGAGATGAGTGAGGAAAGGAGAAATCATAGATACTATCAGTAGCAAAACTAGACGTAGGAATACATATTTCCTAATAACAGCCTTTGCAAATTCTGGAATCAAGAAAATGAGGCAGTCTGGACAGGTTGAAAAAATGTTTTCTATTAAGAATAATAAAGGACAATCATTTTTCCATTATTCTCTTATGCTCTGGAAAGACAAACATGCAGAAAAGGTACCTAGCTAGTCTTAGTCAAAAAACGACAACAGGACCCTAACTGTTATAACAGTACACCCTTTAAACTTACCCTGTCTTGGTAAACCAATATCAAATGGAAAGCCTATATTCATCAATATATTACGGCTATTCTGCACAGATTCTTAGATTGCAGTTATCACCACAACATCACACATTCCTCTTCTCTAAAATCGTTGCACCATTTATTCAAGCATCTCTAACAAAATATCAGTAGCCATATGTGAGTCTCTTATAATGTATTTTCACAGAAAATAGGAAACATTAGCACTGAGCTTGTTTAGCATTCCCCTTTGGTTTTTATGTCTGTTTGTGCCTTTTTTATGGCTTTGTGAGAGAGAAGCAGTTTTTGCTGGTTGCCTATATTATGTATAGTAGATCATATGGAAAATACTCAGAGACTAGTGAGAACTATCTTAATGACTATTTCCAAGAAACAATCTGCAGCAACTTTACTGAGAAGCAGAGACCTAAAGTGGATGACGTAGGTTACTGCATATTGGCAACAAGCTTGACAAATTGAGAATCTACAGCAGTTAAAGTAAATCCGCATCTTAGCTGTCGTGATCCTGCCTTGGCCCTGCTGTGTGGTTCTACTCATTTCTTTGCTACAGTACCAGTTCAAGACACTCAGCCCTTAAACTAACCAGTGCTTTCTTGTTTAGTTGTGTTGTCAGGTGGTTCAGCTCACAATAGCCCTCAGCAACAGATCAGACAGGAATTCAGGTGCAGGGAGGAGCATAGGTTTATTATAGTTTGATATGGATCAGCTTACGCACTTTGGGCATGATTTGATGTTAAATTTAATGAATTCCAGGTTGCCTTGAAAAGGGTGGTTCTATCACCCCCATCCCCATCTAGTCCTTGACTCCCTCCAATGGATCCTGCAACCATGCATCCAGAGTGCAGGTCAGCTCAGTAAAACAGTCTTTTCTCTCTTTTTTTACCCCCTTCCTCTTAACGAGCAAACTTCCCGTTGGATTAGTTCTCCCAACCAACTCATCCTGCAACATGACCCCTCTATTTGACCAGCAAAGTGTCAACACATAAGGAAACAGAAGGGCAGAATGGAAGGAAAAAAAGCAGCAAAACCTTTCATTTCAGCAGCACTCTGCAGTTGCAATGAATTAACCGTAACATCATTAGTCACACCGCTACCATAATCTTTCAAGCCTGCTTTTGATAGATGAGTGCATCCTTGAATACATCCAACTGATAATCATTCCATTTATAAAAGAGCTTAATTTTTATCAATGCAGTTTAATTCCATTACAATTATTTTCAATAATTTGTTTATCAGTGCTTGATGTTTTTGTATGAAAACAGAATTTTAAGGAGAAATGATGTCATCTCTGAATTTCCTTTTCTAGAAGAAAAGAAAAGCACCAGCCCTGTGACAGAAGATGTTCCAGGAACAGGCAAAATTGTCAAATATGTTGGAGGGCTTCCATTTCTTCACTCATCTTTCTTCAAGTAGATTTCAAGTTCTGACTTTTATTTTTGATATGTGGTCAAATATTTTGAAATGCTGTCGTTCTGAGCGATTGAAATAAGCAAAGCAGAATCTTTTACAGGGATCAGTATGACAAGAGGAATATGGTTTTCAATGATGCTACACAAAAAAATTGAACTACTACTCATTTAACCTTTAACCAGGAGAAATACACTTAAGATACCCTCAAGGAAGTTTAAGTCTTCTCTTTCTTGAATCAATATTATAACAAAACCAAATTCCATTATGAGTTTAATTTCACAGGATGCCTTAGCCAATGAAACATTCATATTAAAACATACATGATAGGCAAGAGTACGCCAAAGCACTCTACAATGAAAGAATGCTATCAAAATAAAGAATCTGGATAGCATTAATTTAGTTTCACTGAAAACTACAGCTTCATTTCATGGGAATTTTTATTGTTACTCACATTTTACTTCACAATATTACTTTATGATGATTACTAATCATCTATTATTCATCTATTACTAATGATTATGATATTAACGGAGGACAGCCACTTTCCACACACATAAATTCAACCTCCGTGGTCTTCACTCCGTTAAAACCACTTAGAGAAACCACTTAGAGAAATAAACATTTTAATTTTCAAACATTTGTCCAAAGCATTTAAAAACTAAGAAAGTTACATGGAGCCCATCAAAAGGATTGAATCCATCAAGTAGTATAGAAGCACTTTTCCATCAACTCATTTGTTAAGAAAATGTCAGGAATAAATCAACCAAAGTTTTGCTATCCCTGTAACAATTTCTATTGTCACCAAAATAATACTGAAACAATTTCAAAGCAAAGATCTTCCACACTATACAAGTAGCTCATTTGAAAGCAGGGAATAATCAGAAAGAGATGGTAAGAATTTCACTTAAAAAAAGAAAAGAAGAAGCAGCAATGTGCTAAATAGTTGTAACCGTAATTTATTTTCTAATCAGCTCACTGAAAACAGCAAATGAACCCTGACTGCAACCATCTGCCTACTAAACATTGCTAACATTCTTTGTTGCCAGTGCAAAGGAGAAATCAACACCTTTCAGAAACTTTCACATTTCTATCTAAGGTCAACTTTGGTCCCATCATAACCCAGAAAGTCACACTGATTATTATTTTCTTCCATGTATTCTGACTTTCAAAAGTCAGATTATTTTTACTTTCAAGCAAGATTCAAAATGCTCGTCTCAAATGACACAGATCTGAAAACCAGATATTAGATACATACTATTTGATGCCTATTGCAACATAAAGCCTATAAAATTTAATTCAGGTAACTTCTTTGTAAAGTCCAAAGTATCTACTTCACCATACATCAGCATTGCAGCATCAAGTGTTTCAAAATGCTAGGTATCAAATACAGATGTTTTGACTACCATTTCATCTACGCTAGATTGCATTGATTACTCCTTCACCTAAATACAAAACATTCTGCTGCATATTTACTATGTCTTGTAGATCCTTCTAATCTTCATAAATTTACATGCCAACTAACACGTACACGCAAATCCTCCACTCTAAGTCTGTTACTTGCAGCACTTAACAGAAAATTGTGTCCACAGTTATAGCTTCCCCATGTCAAAAAAATTCAGACAACACTCAGTGAAGTAGCAGAAGTATCAAGCCTTAAACAGATGTTTTAAAAATACGAAGATAATTTCAGGAACTAGTAAGACAGTAGTTGTTTAACGGTTGCTACATCTATCACTTCAAAATGAATAAATATAGAAGCCAGCTTTTCAGAACCTCAGTGGGACTATTTCATTTGGAGACTTAAGTAAATATTCTCTACAATGGGTGACTGAGGTGTGTAACATGCTTCTAGAACTGGAGATTTTGACTCTGCTCTAGCACATCATATTGCAGTGAAAAGTAGACATTTTGATGAAAAAAAAAAAGTTGAGCAGCATTTTCTTTTCTAATACTATGCCAACCTTGCAGCAGATTTCTCCGTTGCAAAAATCTACTTCTCCCCTGTTTTTCATAGAAGTATTCTTTCTCAACAACCTTAAAGCAGTTCAAAGCCATGACATTAATCAGTTATCTCCACTACTTACAGACAGGAAAAATCAATTTACCTGAATGCCATCAAGCAACTTGCTCATGCACCAATAACTGTCAGCTTCTATGTTCTGCAGCACTTCTTCAGGCAGACTGGAAACATCAAAATTTTCCACTTCTTCTTCTTCTGTTTCAGGAAAAGAGAGAGAAAAAGACAAGTCAATGAAGTGCACAGAATAAATAAAGCAAGGATGAGGAAAATAACTGAAAACAAAGACAAGCACCACTTATCTTCTAGTCAGAAACTTCAACGCACATTTACTTAAACAGTGAATAAATGAATAATTTATTGTTCAACTGTGTCATCTAATGGCTTTAAATGTTAATGAATACTTAATTTCTTGCAGACTGTGAAAATCTCAAACCACGCCTGGTTAACCAGAATTAATATATAATAAATTACTTCATTCTAGACATTTTACACCTGAAAGAGGATTACCAGAAGCCCTCATGCTATATAGGTACGAACAATCTCTGCAGAACATCTATGTTTGCATCACACGCAGTAAAATATGTTGCACATTTTGACAGAAGAAAGCCCCAAAATACAGCTTTTAGAAAGCCAGCAAAATGATTTAAAAGCTCAAAAATTTCAAGGAGGATTTGTTTGTTTTCAAGTAAGCATTTGGAATCCAAAGGAAATCAGACAAAAGGAAACAGACTATGTTTTTCCTCCCCAAAAAAAGATTCTCAATACTGGAAAAGCATAGCACCCTTAAGGCTGTCTAACTCATGGAAACTAAGTCTTTCTGTTGTCACAACAAAAGTATATTTAAACCAAAATTACCTGTTGCTAAGAATCAAAATTTTACCACTTAAGCCACATAACTTGATTTTTACACCATGGCATGTGAATTTCATATAAAAAAAGAAAATAAAGAATGCGCTGCCTTGCCAGCTAACTCCCAAAGTTCCCATACAGCCCCAGAAGAGACCGTACCCCAAGGTGGGAATGCTCTGAGTAAACGCTGTAGCTTCCCTGTAGCAGCAGCTCACAGCGTTTTGCTGTATCAAAGTGAGAAGCAGGGAAGCATCTTTTCCAGCCCTGGTTTCTTCTCAGGGATGGGGAAGTGCAGAAGAGAGAGGTGTTTCACTAATTCTACTTTAAAAAGAGTATGATATACTAAAGAAGGAATTACTTCCTTTACACAATTGCAAGACAGGACAGGATAAGCAGTAAGAGTGAACCAAGAATATGTATTATCTTACAGCTCCTCCATTGTCTATCTCAAAGATCTGCAGTATGTTGTTACAGAAGCCTATGTAGATCTTTAGGTTGTCACATTTAATTATGCAAACTTAAAGCACTTATTATTCAATTGGCAATAGCCATGAGCATTACACGTCACAAAATAATTCTAACATACAACTGATTTTACCACTACTCATATGTACCAGTAGCGAGGCGTTACCAATGCATTCTGGTGTACATTGCCTAAGGGATCGTTGTTCTTGGAATATGAAATGTTAATAGCTACAGGATGAGGAGATTAGGTTGTGCTAACAAAACATTAGTTAAGATATCAGAAAACCTGTTGAGTAAAAAAGGATTGTAGCAGGGACCCCATAAATAAAAGCGCGTGATGATCTCAGAGGTACCAGGACTATAAACAATGCACCAGTGGTCAATTACTGGTTATTAAAGGAATGCCACCTTTGCACTGGAGTACAGTTTTAAAAACCCAGATTATAACAGAAGACCAATGAACAAGTATCCAACATATCTAAGATGCCTTACATATTAAACTCAGGTATAACACCGACTTGCAAAACAATTAAGACCAAATTTTTTAATAACAGACCCTTTCATGAAGAGGAAGAAACTCCTTATCCCACCTTAGCAGCACATTCTCAGCAAAAAGAAAGGCAAAACCCCCACAAATCATTATCATCTTCCTCCCAGCAAAGGACAGCAAATTCTGACAATGCTCTGGGGAGAATGGCATCAACACTGGCTGTAACTGGGAGGTAACACTCCCTTCCAGCAACTTTCTCCTCAGTTCCCATCCCCTTCTCTACTAGGTTCCCATCATTAAAGACAGCTTCTAGAACAGACTTGTGTTTATTTCAATTATTAAACCTAAACCCCTCAGAAAAATATGTTAAGACAAAAGTCTAGCATATTACAAAAGACAAGTTTTTTGCAGGCAGAGATGCTCGAAAGTGCAATGGAGATAACAAGAAAGGACCGAAGGCAAACAGATCAGCAGGAAGAAGAAAAGATTATATACAAAGAAACTAATTCAGGTTCAACAAGTAGCTAAGGTGATGTATATTTGACAAAATTAATCCAAATAAAAATGTCAGTTCTGCAGCTCAAAAACAAGACAAGGGAAAGGTCCCTCAAAATCAAGAAGGAGCAAATTATTATCAGCATCAAAACGTCCTTTAGCAAGTCCTCTGTAACTCAGAATACTCACAAGACTTATTCAATTTAAGAGGACAAGTTTCATGTGAACCTGTGCAAAATTAATATTAAATATCTACCTAACTACCTCCAATTTGCTCTGCCCTTAAATGAAAAATAAACAAACAAAACACACACACAAATAACAAGAAAACCCCACAATTTTCAGCACAGAAGCCCTTTTTTTAACAGTTCAGAAATTAAAATCAAGGATATCAAGGATAAATATTCCCATTAATTTAGAAGAGACTTTTCCAGACAAAAAAGAAGAATGATGTATCCTCTACAGCGGGAAAAAAAAAAAAAGTTATATCCTATACCTGCTAACTCATAAAAACTCTTTACAGTTATACCATTTATATTACATATTCATAAATCAGCTCCCTGTGTAAAGAGTCTGCTTAATACCTTTAATTTAGTTTTCAGAAAAAGGAAAAAAAAGTGTGACTCATTCTTTCTCTGCCTAATAAGGTCTTAAGTAAAACAATAAATGAACCCGTATTCCTCATATAATTTATACAAAATAAGAGCATACATGGAACATTATTCCTCTTGAAAGAAGCAGTCTTCAGACACTGCTTCACTAAACACTTGCGGAAAGAGTGAGCTGATGACTACTTAGATGATCTGTTCCTTTGCAAATTTCCTGCCTTTGAGCACCTTTTCTTTTCCTGATACCGCTATCATATTTCAGACCAAAAAGGAACTTACAAACTGTAGCACAACACAATAACTCTTCCACAGGTGATCATGAAAAGATAAGTAGTAA
>VXAA01001319.1:229543-275229 GCA_013399115.1 Anseranas semipalmata
AAAAAAAAAGGATTTTTATCTTCTGTTTCTCATCTTACTTATCTTACCTCTTTCTTACCCTGCTCTTCCAAAATCTACCATTTCATACTGTATTCTCATTCTAGGATTTAAATCAACACAGAAGTTTAACATACATCTAACCATCAAAGGAGGGTATCTTCACCTCTCTTCACAGCCAACACAGAAAAACAAGTAGTTACGTAGCATTAGCTGTCTCACTCTAAAGCAGAATCGTAAAATAAACCAGATGAATCACATCTCAAGAAAACCCTGTTTCTCAGTGTTAGCTACAACTTGAGCTTAAAATGACTACTGCAGAATGCAGACCTAGAAAGTATGAAATGAGCTGAAATAAAACTTCAAAGGCCCATCAAAAGACTTCCCATCCTGTGAATGACTGACCAGCAATAAGGAAAAATGACACACTGGGGGAAAAAAAAGGCAGTTTGAGAAACAAGGCTGAAGGAACTTGGACAGCAAAGACATCCCAGTATTAATATTTTGGGAAAAAAAAATAGTTTCTAATTGTTCTGGTAAGGCAGTACTATCAAATCAGAAAGATTATTTTTCAAGAAAATAGAATGCAACTTCCAACCTTTTTCCAATGTTTCCAACTATTCTTCATCACTACGAGTATGTTCACCAAGCACAAAAATGGATGTCATAAATAGGCCCTTTTGAAAAGAGCATAGGTCTGACATTAAATTCACTGTTCTATACGTAGAATTTTTATTATTTCACAGAAAAAAAGAAATTGTGTAATTTTGATGGAAAGGCAACTATTATCAAAAGGCGTAGGTAGCATTTAGGAATCATCCAATTCTTTCACTATAAGAGTCTGTAGTCACTAAATATACTGTCACAGACCTACAAGCACAACCACCATGGAAATAAAAATAGCCCTGTTAGGAAGTAGTCATTCAGCTTCCTTGTTCTCGTTCTTGTTCCCTTTGGAAGAGACATCCAAGAACATTATGCTTTTGCGTGGAATATACTGACTGACTGTTAGCATCTTCATAAGCCTCTTACATGTAAAATATTCAGGATTTTTCATATGTTCTTTAAATATATAAGCTACTTCCAGTCCCATTTTCATTCCCATTGTGCTTCTCATGCTTCAGAAAGAAAGTAGTCTCTTCTAATGTCAGATAATAAAGTTCTGAAATACAGAAAAAAAAAAATCTCCTAATGAAATGTTGAAGACACCTCAGAGTATTTCAGCTATACGCTAGTAGTCCTTACCTTATATAAAGCAACTATCTCAAACTTTAGCTTATAACTCTGCATCAAAATACTTCAAAAAGTCAAAATATGTAGAAATATATTAAGTTTTCATTATATTGGCTAAGAAGTGTATTTTCTGCATACATTATATTAATTGGTAATTTTTGAATAAAATGTGTTGTATCTTCACAAGGAGCTACACAGTGGAAGTCATCCGGGTACTAAATCTAATAAAGATGGCAAAGTATCACAAAAGCCAGGAAGCGAGCAAGTACTCAGTGATCTGCAGTGGATGCTGCATGTTATTGTGGAAGCTCAAAACTGACTCTGAATATTTGAATGACCCACACTACTAGTGAAATAAAAACAGGCCATCCGTTTTCATGACAAGCTCCAATTAAGGAATATTTGATTGGCAGAATATGCAAAATAGCTGTTTACATATTTAGCATTTATTTGTGTAGGCAATAGTGCAAAATGCTTGTTTTTCCATGAGGTTTTAAGGGTAAAAATATCACTGCATGTAACTTTTAGCGGGGCAGGGAGGGGCTTATTTGGATGAAGACATAAACACACCGGAGATGTTTTCAAAAAAGAAAAAAAAGAGCAGAAGGGATTAAAGAACAAACAACAGAAGATGCAAAAATAACTACCTCAAAAGTACACGAGATTAAATATTATTGCAATTTAAGAATTTTGTTTGAAAACAGAATTGCAAATTCTAGTTTTAGACAACTTCAAATTTGTTTTCAATGACTGAAATCTGATCAGACAGTAGTATAAAGATTAAATAACAAGAATACGGGGAAAAACAGCAGGCAAATGTGTACATGTATAAATATCTTGGGGGGGAGGGAGGGAGGAACCACTGCATAAAAAGACCAGGCTACAAAGTCTCACAGCAACATTTCTCATTTTCTTCAGTTTCCTGTGGAGATTTTTATCATGTTATCTATGTAATTGTAGAAGACAGTAAAATAGTTGCCTGGAGGAAAATTGCGGTAGCATAGAGTCAATGACATGCTGATCTGAATATTTGCATTGCTGTGAGCATGGTATTAACTGTTCTTTACTGATTGCCATTGTACACTTCTGAAATTTCCCACAGTGTATAAAAAATAAGTTTTTCTAAAGAGCTTTAACAGGATCCACTCCCAGAGGCAATGAAATAAGGATAAAAAAAAAGTATTAATTACAACTAGTTACATATTTATTTCCCAATGACAATAGAAAATAAACACGCTAAACAGATGATAATGGCTTGTGTCCATTCAGAATAGGTTTCAATACGAGGCTAAGCCTAGGCAATAAAAATCAGTATAACTTGTTCAAAATGATAAAATGAAGTTCAGATCTGATCTCTCATTGTCTTTTAAATGTATTTGATTTTCTTCTAAAAACTATTTGAATTTCACCATGTGTAAATACATCTGCCATTACAGACAGATGGAATCATACAATACATATTTCTACATTAATTAAAGAACTGGAAAAATTTAACTTCAGAGTTATTTTATTTATGAAGAAATTCTGTGCTGAAATAAACCTAAAATACTGAAAACTCAGATGAGTTCATTAGAGTGGGAGGTAGAGGCCAAAATGGTTGGTGGTATAAGGAAGATAAGAAAGTGCTAAAGGCCAAAACATATCTGTAAGAACATCAATGAATTATGATTGTTCTTTACATACATTCAGTATACAAAATAATATACACAGAAAAGTTAGAAACATTACTTCTCCGAACATCTTAAAATTGTTCTCTTTTGCAGCACTGATTTGTTTAAATTTATTTCTCATCTAGTGTACAAGAACTGCCATAGATTTCAAGTCCAAATTATATAGCTGTTGCAATCATTTGCAAAGAAATCATTATGTCTGTACATGCATAGGTACTTGTCTGTATAAAGTTTGCAACATTTTGTAGTAACCTACTGTAGGTGTCATAGCTTCAGACAGACTTACCTAAAAGCTACCAGCGAAGTAAGCAAACTATACAGATATGATTGCATTCAGAGGTGCACAGCAATATTCCCACATCTAGAAGATCTATTCCACTTCAAAGCCAGTTTTCAAAGACTTACGAAATTGCTACACTCACACAACATTTTTCTAAGGGGATCAGGACATAATAGAGCATTTCAATATAAATTCTTTCAGTAACAATTACCCAATTAAATATTTACATAACCACATCACTATCTCCCATTGAAAAAAATGCTAACTGCATATTTATTTCATAGAAATAGCTTTTGAGCTGTTAAGGATTAATTCTTCGTGATATTGAAGTCACAAAGTTAAAATTAAAAAATATAAAGGACCCAATCATCTCATCCATCCAGGCTTATGTAAACATGACCTTATTCCATTTCAAATATTCCCCTATTACAAGCCATGTTCTCACGCAGCCTGTATTGTTGACTTGTCTGTTTTAACACTGTTAATAATCTTACACTTGTTTTCAGTTAATCTGCTACAATTTCCTAAAGATGTAATAGGAAGCAGGATAAATACCTTTACACATCAGTATAAGAATGATGTTTTTATCATTAACCATTTTACTTTATTAATATTAATTCTCCAAATATTTTTACTGTGTATGGATAAGTTTATAATCTCTATTGACCTGGAGAAGAAAGTAAATCACTTTCTCCAAAAACACCGTAAGCTTGATTACTTTGACCTGATTTTCATGCTCATCAAAATTAACGTATGACCCTGCAAGTACTCTCAATTTGTTCTATCACAAAAGAGTAAATACTTCATACAGTTATTCTCTAATTCCAGACTGCATAACAGCAAATCAGTGGGAGACTTCCTTTAGTGGGCCTGCACGCTTGCCAGTAAGATTTTCCACCCAGGCTTTTCTAGACCAGATTTTAATGGCAAAAATATTTTTTTCCCCCACTAAGCAGTCCAGGACTTGCCATTAATTTCTATTCATAACCCATTGCATACATCTACACAACAATCAGTTTGTTTTTGAGAATGATAAATTTATTTGAAACATAGGGAAATTCTCAGCTCATGTTGCAAATGAAACAAAAGACATACACTCCAGATCGATAATTCAGATGAGAGAAACATGACAAATATTTACTGCTTCAACAACCCTACCATGAAAATAGAGTACCAAAGAGAACCAAATAAACCAGGTGGCACCAGTAGATTTTTGACCCACAGAACTTGCATAGTACAAAATACAAGACTAGTTGCCAGACTCTTAAACAGGTGAGAAATCTGGCCAGGAAATGCAATTTACACTTAGAAAAACAGGTTTAAGTCGCATCCCTGAGTATGACATCATTGTGAGACAGCAGTGTTCAAAGCTTTTAAGATGATGGCTCTTAAAAAAAAATGTATTTTAGCAACAATGAAGAACACAACGTTCAGAGCACATTCTTCTCAGAGTAATCACTTCAGTAGGTTTGTTGCTGTCAACCAGAACAGATTGCCAGGGGGAAGTGGTGCGTGTGATACCAAATTACGGGACTAGTAAGTAATTAGCATCCAATATGCATGACGAGCACAGGATGCTGATGAGCACTTTCACAGAATGCCTGATAAGGGAGTTTCCTGAGAAACTCAAAAGGTGCTTGGAGAATAGGAAATGAAAGATTAAAGGTTGAACTTGTCTCCCAAACCACATTTTTTAATTACCTAGTTTGTGCTTATCATTTAATTTTTTTACGCATTGAGCCTACATATACACATACACACAAACATACAGAGCAGAGAACAAGAATGGGACAAGAGTAAACAGAGTTTGGTCAAACAAGTCTAAAGCAAGGCCCAGGAACAGAGGGCTCAGAGAATATGCTAGAAAACATGTGAGAGGAAAAAAAGAAGGAGATGATTTTTTTGTTGTTAATAACTAACACAACTAAAGACAGGAATGATAATAGTCTTAAAATATGCAAGAATTAACTGCTGAAAAAAAAAGAATTTTATTTTCATATCTACTCAGTGACAGGACAAAGTAATGAGTTTCAGCTGCAAGGAGAGATTGAGATCACCAGATATCAGCAAGAGACACAGGTAATGGAGGAGAGGGAGATCACAGCAACGAACAGACTACTCACAAGTTCTGGTGCCAGGCTCCCTGCAGAACAAGACAAAAAAAGCACTATGTGGAACTCAGCATAATGCCTGTTTTTGTGCTGGAAGTTTTTTAAATGATAGACAACTTTGGTCCTAAATACAGTTGATCCTAACTTAGGGTATGACATTGCCTGGGATGACCTTCTCAAGTCTCTTTCAACTTCTATCGTGCTATGACATTTTAACTGCAATTGTAGTATTTCTGGACAGGATAGGGGGAAGTGACTATGAAAACACCCCAACATTTTGCACAGCAACAGACAAAAAGTTTCAGTTAAAAAATTCTAAGATCAGAGATTCACACACCAACACAGCAGTATCTGTGCAGACAGATAAATGACAGATCATTTTTCTCTTCAAAATAATTCCATAAAACCTTAAGAATATTGTAAAGAAATCTGGAAATTCAAAATTGAATTCTGCACATGAAATTTTTTTTTGCGTTCAGTATTACTAGTTATGTTCAGAGGAAATACACACTGATATTCTAAACAGAACAGTTGCTTTTCAAAGAGTCCCTCACAATAATAAGGAAAAAGAATTATATTTCATGGAACTCTATATACAGCTGTTTACAGAAATATATGTTTCATTCACTCAAATCACTTCCAAAACTAGTAACACAAGAGTTACATTACATTAGGAGAACCTCAGTCAGATGCAACTAAGGTTCACTTTGTCTGAATGTCAGAAAATTGTTAAGGTATGGAATTACAGAGTATTTTAAAAACAGTCTCTCTAGCATTCTATTTTTATAATGGAAGAGTCTTCAAGAAGAGTCTATAAATGAATGTACAGATTTAAATAGGAATTATTTACTGGACGGAAAACAACAACTCTATTACAGCCAAAATGTATTTATAAGATCTAAAAACAGTCTGTGTAACTGCATATGGAAGGATGAATTTAACAAGTATATAAAAATGAAGACTTCTTACCTGAAACTGTCAAAAAAAGAAAAAAGAAAGAAACTGTCCTGCACTTAATTACTTACTATTAAAAGGTGGGAAAAGAGAACTCATTTGAATAATCCCATAAACACTAATATGTTTAAGACATTACGTGGATAACTTTAACCAGGCTAAAGGTTTAACCATACCTGGAATAAACATAAAAGTGGTTAAAATTATTCAAGAAATTTCTTGTGAACATAAAAACTTTAAAAACTTCACAGGTTTAATTTTTTCAGCGATGAAAGACTGAAAAATTTGTCACTCTCAAGTAAGCTCACCAACCATTTACATACAACAGTAACTCAAAGTAAGCATAAATTCACACCCTCATGAAAAAAAAATGTTTTAACCTATTATTAACATTCAACTAAACATCAAAATAAATTCCCAAATTAAAAGAAAACCGGATGGCAGGGGAAATAACTGCTCTTCCATGACATCATACAAACAAGCCTATGACTGTGGCAGTTTGCTGCAAATCCAAGCTCTACAGTATTGGCCAAACGTCTTTACAAAGTAAGGAAGCACATCCTTTTCATGATACCCCACAACATTACAGCAAATAAGGAAGAAATGCATCTAACAAACTTAGTGCCTTATTTAAAACAGAACATATGAGTACCATCCATTACTTGCACTTTTGTAGCACAAATTGCCATATACTGAATTTTAAAAAACATATTTGAACAGGATGACCTCTGATTGCAAAGGCAACATTACTTCCTATATTCCTTAACTGTTGACTGCATTCTTTAACTATCTTACTTTGCTGCAATTTATAAATTTTGCAGAGAAACTCTAACATATTTACTTGTGGGGGAAAAAAACAAACAACCAAACAACCAAACCAAAAAAAACCTCTGCATGCTTTTATCACGATATTCAAACACATTTTTACATACCGTATAGGTATTTATCATTAAAACAAAGAAATAACGACACAACATGGTATATCCTTTCTCTAGGAAAAAAACCTCCAGCTAAACAGTTTAGTTTATTTCTTTCCTATATAAATGCAAGAAAGGTAATGTATTTCAGCACAACTGTAATTTAAAGAAAGTAAACTTTTATCTCATAATTAACCAAAGACAGAACATGTAAACCAGTTCAGAAATATAGCTTTAATGACAATTTATAAGACAACAAATTGAAAGAAGTGTTTGTTTGTTTTAATCAAAACCAATGTGCTATAAAAGCATTAAACATTTTCTGTTACTATGAAATTAATTACTTTTATTCCCCTTCTTTGGTTATTGGTCTTCTTAAGTACTTAATTTTTCACTTCTGTTTTGTAATATCCTTTGCACAGAATACAGCAGAAATTCAAAATTTCAGATTTCCCAAATTAATTCCAAAAAATCCCTGTGCTGATGAAAAAAAATCAATTATTTTAAAATGTTTTGTTTACTTCCCTGTCCACGATTTAAAAAAAATTTGTATTTAAAAGTGCGAGCAAAGCCTATTCAAAGAGTTTCAGCATATAGACTTCTGAAAACTGTATTTGAATTGGTTTGAATACTACAAAACATTAATTAACCATACATATTATTTCAAATGAGAGAAAAAAGCTGTTTCTAACTGTTTAAAGTACCGAATCATCTTAATTTGAAAACCTTCTCGTAGATCTCACGACGTTACTGATCTGCATCAACAGTATTTGAATGTTAAGCTCCTGACAATTTGTACAGCATGTTACCATTGCTTAAGTAATTCTTCCTCTTTTAGCTTTTCTTCCTGTGAGTTCCTCCATAATAAACCCACAAAGTTGTGATATTTGGATGCCAAAAGCCATTAAAGTCATTTCCCAGTCTGTTCGAAAGCATGCTTGAGAAGATTTAGATCTGCAAGTATAAACACCTCTGTGCTTCTGCACTATAAAAGATTATCATTAATTATAACTATATGGAGACCACGGGGAGAGTAAAACGAATGCACAAGCCAGAACTAAAATATACAGCTCCCTTTGGAATACATGGCTCTCCCATAGTTACATTAATTGTAATTAACTTTCATCTTCTTCACAATTTTTTCATTTTTACACCTGCAGAAATCTTTTGGCTTCTCTTCAATCTTATTTTACTGCTTCTACCATTATTCAAGATTTTGTTTTTTGTTTACTCTCATGATGCAACATTTCCAGTTTGTAGTTTCAAATAAAACACTTTTCAGAAAACTCTCACGACTTCCTCACAGTGCAAGTCTATTAGTTTTGTAATTGTTTTCTGAAATGAGACAGTATAATCCACAAAAGATATTTCAATATTTCAATCTTACCAGAAATGTATTATTTTAAGGTAACATTCATATTATCACTTTCAACATACTCTTTATTCAGATGATACGGAAGCATGCAGACAAAGATTTAAAAGCAAACAAAACAAAACAAAAAAAAAAAGAAAAAACCCTCAAACTCCTCTTGAAAATGCCTGCACTCACAATAATGAGTGAGATAATCTGCAGAACAGATAAGGAACAGGAAGCCATAGGTATATGGAAGTCTAATCCAGTTATTTTTGCCCTAACAACCATAAGAAATTTTTGTACTAAAACAAGATAATATGTTAGGAAGAGTAAGAAGGTAAGGGTAATCTTATGCCTACAGACATAAATGATTGAAAAAAAATTTATATGAAATGGCAGTTGGCAATTTTTCAGTTACTATCTCATGCCAGCAAAGAAAAGGATCACGAATTTTCTATTTAACAAGAAAGGCAGTCATATGGCAGCATCTTTACGATAAATACAAGGAATTCAAATGGTGGTACCTAGAAGTAATTACTACCAGTCAACAGAAATCTTAAGACTGATAAATCCTCGGGTTTTGACACCTAGCTTAATCTTTAAGGTAGAGTTTGCTTCTTAACAGTTGCTCTTACAGCTTATCTCCATATCCAATCTTTCTTAATCCCTTTGGACACTTTTTTTTTTTAATAAATTTTTATAAAAAAAAAAAAGCTTGCCACCAGAACAAAGATCAAAGATAAAATGTCTGTTGCTTACTACACATTCAATGAAAATATTGCAGTATAAGTAGAAATATCACTGCTTTGAAATAATTATTTAGGTAGCTTTGGGGTTCAGAGCACACCTACTTGGTAGATGCCACTCTAAAAAAGAAAGAGCATTTTCTAACATTATAAGTCTGAATGACTCGGATATTTTCTTCTTAATTACATGGAAGGAGTCTATTTATTCAAAAACCTACAAAAATAATGCTGACATTTGCAAAAAAAAAAAGAAAGTTTTTTTTTTTTTTATTTGTCTGTTTGTATTTAAAAACAATTTCCCCCTCTCCTCCCAAAGGAAGGAAAAGTTTCTTTTTAATATAACACAGTTTTCCTACGAAGGAATATTCATAACAAACCATTTATGTTTTTTAAGTTGAAATACCCGAGAAACATCTAATATACTCTTAGTACAAATCTACCACTTTCCATTTTGTCTAGCTTTTCTGTTCTATTCCTTATATTATCATAGTTAGCTACATGGAATGCCTTTTCGTTGACGACAATGTAGAAGCCTAAGAAAAGTCTAAAAGACTAAGATTTTTCTTTTTTTTTTTTTTAACAGAATTTCATAAGACACTATGAGCAATGAATACCATTACTCAAAACATTAATTTTCTCTTAGGTAAAGAACTAAAAATAACAGGCAATTCAGCAGTTGGATATACTTATTAGGATAATTTTAATGTCTTTTTTTCCACTTTTGACAGCAGCTGTTAACCACAGCCAGTGAAATCTAACTTTGATTAGTCTTATTCCACTTCAGATAGCTCAGCACCTTTTTAAAAAAGTATTTGAAGAAAAGTTTTACTTAAAATGAGTTATTTTTTCCCTGGCAGATAGTGAATCTAAGGGAACATCCTACTTCCTCAACTATGACACTCTTATAAGCTAAATGCTCGCCACTATTACTATTATACTACTTTAATCACACTAAAGAGGATATTTTATTACAGTCCACACTTCATTCACAATTTTCAGCATGTGCCAGTTCACGAGAATAAAAATTCCGATTTTCCAATTTGTGTGGTTAAGTGAATGATTTTCAAGAACTTGATTTTGTTTTAATGGAGGTTATGAAGTTGACTGGAGTTTTCTCTATTCCTTACTACGATGAGACTTCAAACAATTTGGTTATAAAGATCAGTGGAGCTACTTCAGAAAAATTTAGATCACGGGAACATGACAGAAGTAACAGTAAAAGTATCCACATATGATAAGACAAGCAAAGTAAGAAGGCAAAGCTTAGACTGTTTTGGAAAGCACAGATTTCTATTCATTCTGTCCAGAAATTCAGAGATCTAAAAGAGCTGATGCCTCAAGCAGGAAGATCTTGAGGTTATGACTTTGAGTTCTTATTTTTTTCTTAATTCTATTATAACTTTGAGTTCTTAAACAGCAAAGTCATCTGTAAATCTTACCTAAACAATCCAAGTAATTCCAGAACAGAAACCTCTGCATGTTCAAAATAGTCAAAGCAAAAATAAAGACTTCCAGGAGAACTAAGAAAAAGAACGTTTGTGCATCATTGATTTCTTTTTTCCTTTTTTTTTTTTTAAATACCCTTTAAGTGGAAACTGGTAACTACAAAATTTATATTCACAGTGCTTGGTTACCACAATTATTGGTAAAAACTTGTTCAGTCTCAATTTTTTCTCCAAAAAGTCTGTCAAGTAGACCATGCATCCAACATTTGAGATGAACTATTAATTAGCTAGGAAATCTGACAGTATATTTATGAGACTGAAAACAAAATTGAAACAAAGAGTGGGAGAAGGATTCATTTTGTAAGAGTACTGTCTATTGTAGTAACAATAGAGACCATTAAAGACAGTAATAGAAAGTAAATATACTAGAAATGAAGATTACTTCACCATAGCCTACATCCATCTGTTGAGATGTTTTATGAGTGCTTCCTAACTTGTTAAGTGAAAAATAAGCAGTATTCATAAAGACTTACTATGAGGGTGTAGCTTAATAAAACAGCTCTAGCAATCTAAGATTTACTTGACATTAAGCAGAGATCTTGCTACTCCCATCTTCCATAACATGCTCTTATCCCCATACCAGCACTGATATTCATCCCTGAGGTAAAATTATTCATTTTGTTATGAGGCTTGTTTCCTGCCAGTTTAGCTGAACTGAACTTCTCGCCATGCTAGTGAAAAGTCAATACTGACCAAAGAGGAGAGCCAGGAATGCAGGTTTGGCGTTAGAAAAGAAGAAGAAAAACTACCCATTTTGACAGCAGCTAGCCCTGATTTAGCTGGGTGATCTAAGCACATGGCAAGCAAACCCATTTCACTCCAACTAAACTTGATTTGGAATTACTCAAATATGCAGCTCCACTGTTAAGTTAAAAGAGCAGTGAAATGAAGGCAAGGTACATTAACCTCCTGAAACAGCAACTGGGATCTGGAAGATGAATTCTACAGCACGTATCACTCAATTGAGTTCACACAGTTCCAAGCCCTTGCTGGGAACCCGATATATTATTGAATCAAATATATGTAGCAATATACTATCACACAACTACACACAACTTACTTGTACATGTATGCTCAGCTGTTCATTATTAACACCTTCTCAAAGTTACTTAGTTACTATGTTTCCAAGACATACCAGTAGCACTAATTAGGTTAGTAAAATTAGCTAAAATTCTATTAATTAAATAGATAAATCACCTCATTTTGACTGAAGTAGATTTAGAGAGAGGGTATGCAGACAGACTCACTCATATATTTGGTACCAAATGCCATCACTGGCTTGCAGTAGGTTAATCAACTAGGGAAAAATAGTAGGGAATAAACTCACTAGCAAGCCACACACAAAGTGCATGCATACCTGGGTAAAGCCCAACTGTATTTATTAGGGCTTTTCCTAGTACAATTGCATGAAAAAAAAGTCTTTAATTGAAGTAGACATACAACTCTAAGTAGGAACTAAATGCTTACTACAGGATTGGTCAAATTGCAAGTAAAAAATATACCAACAAGCCATGCTGAAAAACAAAGATGAATTTGTCCAAGTAAATGATATTGAAATAAAAAATGAAAGGAACAAAATATTAAAGGCAATTTTTAGTTCATTGCCCCCATTAATAAATCCACTCCATTCCACAAGCTGTATTTGCCTTCCTTCACGCTCCCCTCACTCCCTAACCCTTTAAAAACTAAGCATGAGATCTCCTCTTAGTACTATTCACATATTCCTTACAGTTCTATTTACAATGCCTCCAAATATACTGCTTTATTAACTGACCCTAGACACAGCAGTATATTATGGCAAGCACTGTTAGCTGACAAATAATTCAAACAATTCACAGCTAGTTTTCACATGGATTCTCCTACTTGATTACAGTAAATAGGACATAAAATAGGAAGATTTCTTTGCCAAATTAGGCCAGAAAAACTGTATTATATATTAATAAAGAAAACTGCTCAGACATTGTGTATGGTTCATTTTTCTTGAGTAAGACATACATAAAAACAAATGAACAACTGAAAAATATAATCTAGCCAATTGCTTCAAAAGAGTATTAAGGCCTTTTTAAAGCACTAAAATTTATGTCTGTATTTTTATCTCCTTTGATGCAATGTAATTTACTTGAAGAAAACTTGGTGGTTCTTTTTCATTACAACACCTCAAAAATATTTAAATAGATGAATGAAAAAAATAAATTCCGAATCACAGTAGGATATGCATGTATTTAAAAGTGACTACAACTTCTCAGAATACACAGTTTCTTCACAAGGATCGATTCTAACAGGACCATAAACATCAGTCTAAAAACTGCAGTGACTTACAAATAGGGTAATTAGTATTCCCCAAACAAAAAGAATGGCTGAATTCCAGCTGAGGACTCTGAAAGGTGGTATAAAACAAATGATATAAGAAATAAGACCTGTAAGGGGTCTCAGGAAGCTCCTAACTTAAGCAGAACAAGCCAAACCACAAGAAAGAAACAGGATAAAATAAGATTTAACTCCATAAAGGCTATTTAATGAGGAATGAAACACCCTGCTAGGACACTATTTCAGCACCTATCATTTCCAGTTGTCTTCCCAGTGCAAACTCAGTGGTGCCACACAGCACAGACAGAGGACTGATAAAGAAGTATAAAGCCCTCAGCACCATGAACCGGCACAACACAGGTCTCTGCTTATTTGAGGACCTTGTTCTCCTTTTCCATAATGCAAAGCAAAACGGCATCGTCATCATCTAAAAACAAATTCAAATCCTGTTTAGTTCACTCATCACAATCCTTTCTACTCTGCACCACTTTCAAAATACATTCACTGGACAATAATATATCGGCTTATCAACGGGGTGAGAGTTGGGGAATACACTCCTAGAAACTGAGGAAGTGAACAAGGGTTATCTCACAGCAAGCTGAAGATAATGCTGAACAATTTCTGTGTCATGTTACAGTTTTATACATACACACACACACACACGTATATATATATAGCATGCATGCATATACTAAGTGTTTTTTAATATGTGACAGCACGGAAGAGATAAGTGTTTCACCAAGAATTGACGGGTAAGTCAAAAGTTTCAGATCTCTGAACTGACTGTGTATGTTGTAGATCTTTATTGAGGCAAGCATATGATGTTTTCTGGGCTTACACAGAAGATGGAATTACAGAATCACAGAATGGCTGAGGTTGGAAGTGACCTCTGGAGGCCATCTGGTCCAACCCCCTTCTCAAGCGGGGACACCTAAAGCAGGTTGCTCAGGACCATGTCCAGGCAGCCTTTGAAGATCTCCAAGGAGGGAGGCTCCACAAGAATAGGGCTGTCAGTATTTTCAAGACTGTGTGAGCTTTCTTCATTCTTTGCTGCCACCATCCCCCCCATCCACTAAATCACACAGATAACAATATTTCACTCAATTATCAAATAATATTTCATAGAATAGAATTGTTCATGTTTATGACAACTTCAATCAATTTAACTTAATGCCATGAATATAACTATAAAACGTCATAGAAATTGTTAAGAAGCAGCACTAAAATCATTTTTGTATGTGGAAACTACATTACTGGTGATCTGCATTAAGGATAGAAAATTTAATGTGATTAAATGGAACTTATGGCATTGAATTTTTACATGATAGAAGAGTGATTTAAATATTTTGAATAGTTTTTCATGAAAGTTTTACAATGAGGAAAGATAAGGAAATATTTTCTTAATACTGTCAACTTGCGAAAAAATGTTAAAATGTCAATTACGCTTCACATGTCAGTGCTTTTATGCAGATTTAGTTTGTCTAAGTTTCATAAATCATTTCAAACAAATGTGTAAATAAAAATATTTTAATACACTGCTGTTCAAAAACGTATTTTTTTTGAACAAAAAAGCATTAAAACATTGGAAGCTTGTTACATAGTGTAAAGTCAAAATTATCAGAAAAGTTCCAGTGTGTACATAAATTGCAAATATATTCTGTTTATCTCTCAAACTGAAGAAGCTCCTCATATTTCTGAGAGCTCTGTCATGGGAAGCTTTCCAGTATTTCTTTCCTGGTAAACCTGAAGAGAGCAAGGATGATTCTGTCAGTCTCCAACCTCATGGAGGGTCTATACGAGGGATAGGGGAAGCATCCCATTAATCCAGTTATAACTCTATAGTTCACAGAGTAACTACAAATATGTTATATATATTCCACTTTATCACCTCAAATCCCAATGCACCAGCCCTACTTATAATTCTCCAGTGACTAGTGAATTGGTGGAATTAAATAAGAAAGGTCTATGTGTTTAGATATTAGGATTAATTACCTCAGATTACTTTATATACTGCAGCAATCAAGGTTTCAGCTTGGTCTTGTAAGGAAAACAATGCATGTTAAACAAAATTTTACTTTCTAACCACTTAAGTATGGGAAAAATCTTCTAACAGCTATCTGGAATCACTGGGTTAATACCTTTTGCTTTCTAGCTTACTGCCTTGTTATTCAGAAATTCAGTTTTATTCTAAACAGATTTATTTACTACACAAATATTACAACTCTTTTTTCCTCGAAAAAAAAATCTCTGGTAAAGTGACGTCTTCTTCATATCCTATAAACAAACACCGAGGAATTACCTCAGATACAGCTATGATGCAATGCTCTGAAACATTACTTCAATTACATTATGAAAATAAGAATTTTAGATGCAGCATTCAACGAACTATGAAAAAAACAGAATAAATTGTTTTAAATTTAATCGTTTTCAGCAGTTATGCTGAAAAGGAAGGAAAGAAAGTAATGACCAGTATGAATTCTCATTTTAAGGACATGAAGACTTCCTGTGACATATGAGAGGGAATGGAAAGAAATGTGAGGGAGCTATAGGCAGATGATGGCTTTTATAGGATCAATGAACCTTTATGTTCTCACAGTAACATTGCTCTGGGACCAAACCCCTTTCCAAACCCATTAGGATTTGGGACTGGAATAATTACTCCATAAAGTCATGGCAGTATCAATTTAAAAAAAACACAGGGTAACAAAACTGCATTTAATGCCTTTTACAAAAGTATTTAAGATCACAAGAAAAATACTTACAAGTGTAAGACCCCTATTTCCAAAGTTTTCAGTTCATGAGTTCTTGTGAGCAACCTCAAATTGTCTCAAGCTCCTCTACTGCAAGAAGATTGTAGACAAGATCTCTAGCACCATTCCAGTCTTCAGCAGCCTCATTTTTCTTGACTTTCTTTATCCGACATAAAATGATAAAACGCTAAATGATAAATAGTGTTCATTTTCTGCCCTTGACTTGCTACTAACTCCTAATTCCCTCTTGATCCAACACTGCTAGGGGTCGCAAAGTGATCTCATACAGCCATCCCATTTAGCAATGGCCTGACATAAATCCTTATTATGATGGTGATTCTCCTGAGCTTTTGTCTCTGTGGATGGTGAGTAAATCCAGGTCCTCTGTGTGGTTCTGGATATACACACAAGGCCCAGTGAATTACTGAAATGCAAATGTAGTACTGAAATGTTAGATGCAGTAAAAACATAGCTGATTCCACGAGCAAGAAATCACAAGCAACTGTGCAGTACAACAATATTTGGAAACAAAGTAGATCAAAAAGAACTCCAAGCAACAGGAAGGTGCATAAAGAGAGCAACGTGTGGCGGCTCGAATAGGAATTCCAATTCAGTCTAAAATTTCCTTGTCCACATTACATCAGTAAACAGTGAGCAGTCACATAGCATCTCTTATCTCATTAAGAAAAATCTTTCTGAATTTGTATCCACATGGACAAGATTCATTTTGACATAAACTACTATGTTACAAAGACACAGAGCTTCCAGGAAAACTGCCCTAACAGTAATTAGCGTTTGTTCTAAGAAAATATAGGTTATAATGGTGCTATGTCATGTAAAAGGTTAGAAGCAAGCATGTAATAGTTTTCCCACACCACTAATGTTCAAAATTCCAAAGAAGTTGCTATATTGTGGCAGAATAAACCAATAAATCTCCAGCATTTTTCAATGGAAAAAAAAATTGAGATCAGCATACAAAATCACCTGGCATAAAAAAAAAGTTTTAAATTCCTTCTCCTCCTAATTTATACCACAAATCCTAGTCTAAGTCTACCATATGACATCAAGGGCCAGTAGGACTCTCCTCTCCCTTTGAAATGTTCTACATCTGTGTTTGTGCCTCTCTTGGCTTGGTTTGACAATCAAGTTTTATCTTGCCGAAAACGTTACAGTATTCTGCCTTTATTAGTTCTGGGGAACTAATAAGACATTACCATTGCTCCTTCATCATACTTACACTGCTGGAAAGGTTGAAAGAATACTCTCAGCATTTAAAATACTCGATTCCTACATCCAGTCACTCGACCTATTCTAAATGTGTGAAAACACATGCTGAAATTAGGTACTTCAATCCATACTAAACCATCAAAACATCTATGACTTTGATCCTTATAATAAAAAAGAACCACGAATCTAATTTTTGGCATTCAGATTTGAATGAAAAGAAATGCTACTATGAAAATAAGTTATCACTTCCACACGTCATTTAATCTTCAAAATTCTTCAGTGACACTTTTCCAATTGGGTTTTGCATGTCTGTAGCAGAGCAGAGAGATTCCCATCACCAGAATAAATACATCATAGTTGTTATGCAAGATTAAGGATTAAGGTCTCTCTCTTACTTGCCATAAAGATAAAATAAACAGGGCTTTCCTCTCAACTAAATAACTGTCTAAACCACAACTCACTGTGTGTAAGGACCATCAGGATACACTATGAAATTACGTAATCAGCACAGATTTCTTATTAATGGCATTATTAATAACAATAACCTATTATTAATCTTTAGTAAATCCTCTGGGACCTCTTTTCTTTTTCTTTTTTTTTTTTGTTACAGAAAAAGCTCAAAATAAAAAGTTTTATCACAGTCAACAGGACAAATCAGGACCCAAGTGACTCAGAACTGTAACACAAAGGTTTCAGTGAAGCTGAGAAAAATACAAAAATCAATAGTTAACAGAAAGCAATAAATAAAGCAATTTAAGGTTCCAACATACCAACATTCACTTAAAAATCAGAGCAAGAAATATGAACTCAAGTAAAAAAATCTAACGGAAAGCAGGGCATTACTAGAGCAAATATTAAATACACTAATACATTAACCACTTTGCTAGGAAACATGCAATATTGCATTTATTTCTATCTAAATTATTTAAGCACAATTCATACTCAGTTTTGAATACTTCTATAATTTTTATTACAAACCAAGATTTCTGAAGCACTTCATAAATTTTATATCCCCATTTCAAGTTCAAGTAAAATGCACGCTTGTTCATTTTAACTTGAATGCATCACTCAGTGCAACTTAACTATATTAGAAAGGCTTAAATCAAAAAGCTATTTAGAGACAAATCTTAGAATGTTTTTGTATGTCACTGGGGAAATAACTGCTGTCAGCACTTAGCAAGGACCACTACTATGTTCATTTCAGTAATGTTCTCACTATATAGATATTGGCTTTTAAATTTACTTTCAGAATACAGCTTCTGAGATTTATACCCTTTCAGTGGCATACATCTTTTACGGTTGTTAGTCTTTGAGTTTTGTCTTTCTTCAGTGGAAACTTACTGCAATAGCTATGCTCTCTGATATGAAAATACTGACAAGCTGGCAAATACATTAACAATCACCAGGGTCTCCAAATATAAGTTGGTGGTAAAGACAAACTTATTTACCATATTAATTAAATGGTCTATTTAACATGGAATATCAATTCTCTAATCACATCTCATTTGAGCTTCTTATTTCAATTAACAACCCTAAAGTCTACTAGAGATCCTACTGTTCTAGGATCATTAAGAACATTTTCATTATCTGTCAAATGAGGGAGGAAAAGGCAGAAACTGCAAGTACTCTCAGGAGTAGGCCTCTACCCTACTTAAGAGATGATTAGGGAGTAAGCAGCAGTAGTTCTCATTAGTTGCTTAGCAATGAAACGTCCCCCTATGAAATAAGAAATGAACAAAGCAAGAGGTGTTGCCATGCAAACGATGGATAATCTTTCATCCACTCAAGGATAATCTGTCCTTCATTACATCTAATCAGTCTGGATTAAGACGCCAATGGGTACCTTGCATAGAGAAACTAGGAAATGAAGAATCAACTATATATAGCCTCACTGAAGTAGCAAGGTAACATGTTGCTCAAGTTTACATATAAGCATTGTTCATTTTCATTGTGCGTATGTCAAATAGAAATACAAGGAAAATAGATTTAATTCAAACTAGATTGACACTTTTACTATTCATTTTGCTATTCATTTTTATTATTTTACTATACCTTTTACATCCATACTTATATCCAAATTGTTAATGAATTGTTGTTGTTAAATGTCAATTGAATTATTGGTAATGATTAGCCATGCTCTTAATGGTTATAAAAATTTAAGTACTAACCTATAAATGTAAGATATGAATAATGTTCTAGTGAGAGATGACCATTTAATTAGTTTTCTAAACAGAAAAGTTTGCAAAAAGTGTAATCACATATATGGCCACAAACCCAACAGAAATACAGCTGTTTATGCTACCATTGGTATTGGTGCTCTGAGCCCCAGAAGAGCGGAGTTCTTAATTAAGGAAACGTGATTACTGCTGCCTTAATTTTCAGTCCCCAGTTCCAAGTTACCATTCTTTCAGCCGCAGATCCACTTTATTAGGTTACCTTTACCTTCATTTCCCTGCCACTCAGTAAAAGGTTTCCTTGTTTCATTGGTGTTGGGTTTTTTTTCCTGATTGGTTTGTTTTTCGTTGTTGTTTTGGTGGTGGTGGTGGTGATTTTTTTGTTCTGTTTTGTTTTTCAAGCAGCAGCTCATTTCATATGTACAATTTAAAATTTTCACAAAAACATGTGAATTACAGGAGAGAGAGAGAAACCACCAATGAAAAAGAAAGGATCAGGAGTGGCAAATGGGGCATTTCTTAACCAGATCTGCAGTTAAGAAATAAAGATGACAGCAAATGCTGGATTGCCCTTCTTTTGCCAGATTCCACATCTGACAAAAGACAACTCTTCCTGCAACTTCTACAGATGGTTGGTTGGTTGGTTTTAGGGGTGAGGGTTTCTTTTTTTTTTTGGACATATACCCAAAAAATTCCTGAACTCCACTGACTATTTACACAAAATCTGATTGCTTGTCAGTATATATTTTAGAAAACCATACAGATTTATAATTACAAATATTTATAATAAAATTCATGTCTGTAATTATGCTTTGATTAGCTAATTCAAGTTGATAAGAATATTAAAATGAATTTGCTGTCCCCAAAACAGTACCAATTCATAATGCAGTATTATGATAAATCTTACCTATATATTCACAAACGAAGACTACAAAAAAAGGAGTAACAAGATCATTTATGCCTTGAACATATCCACTGGCTGGATGACGTATAGCCCAGATAAACAAAATTCTTTCAAAGATCTGAAAAAGAGTTAAAGAAACTATCAGATAATTTGTCAAGTGGTGAGCACATTTTAAACAAGACACTGGAAAAGTAAACAAGGACAGATTTGATATCACAGAGTTACAAGTATAAAAATACACATATAAAAGAATACATGAACAATGGTATTCATAATTAACTGCCAATGTCAATTAAGTTTCTCAGTTACTTAAAAGAAAACATTTTCAGGGAGCACATGTTAAAACCAGCCTTGCACATAATTCAGTTACAGTAGTTAGAACAGAGCAGCACTTATTCACTGGAGCTTTTCCAATAATATAAAGTTCTTCTTTCTTCATGATACAGAAATATCAAATCATCTTTTCATGATCATTCATCTCTTTGAAACAACTGTTTTATCAATATAGTAACCTATTTGTTGCAAGATAACAGTAAGAAGTACTTTATATAATTACAATTTTTTACTAACATGCCAAAAAAAAGTCCATAATAGTCATGCTTGCCTAATACTGCAGCATGGAGTTTTAGAATTCAGAAGCACGTATGCTTGTTAATAAAACATCTGAAAAATCAGGAAATATAGAAATAAGGCAACTGCCTCCCTTATCACATAACTTCATCCACTAAATGCTTCAAACTGTACACAGCTTAGGATCTGCAAAAGCTCCAAAGGCCACAACATACACCGTCTGACTATGGGAAAGACAGCATGAGAAGAATACGTAGCAGAAGAATCACAGAATTTATGTCCAACATAATTCAGGTATGTGACAGGCTGTATCTCCTCTCAACTGTTTGCTTCCCCAAGTGCTACATTTCTTTAGAAAGCTGCAAATGAGCAGCACAGTGAAAGCTGCTATGTGCTTTGCCCTAAGTACTGGTACTCAATCAGGCATAATCTTCTGAACCGAAAGAAAGTTTTCTCTTTGTCTGGAAGGTCTGCCAAAAAGCCAGAGTGCAGGTGGGCAGGGAAACACAGCAGATGCAGGAGAGCTCATCAAACAAAAGGACTACATCACTTTTAAGAGCAGGCCTCAGTACAAATAAAAAGGAAGAGACTTTGTAAGGACCCCAAGGAGACTGCCCGGAGTTTGCTGCAACCCCAGAAGTCAGCGAATGCTCAGGCTTTAGGAGAGCCCGCAAGAGACCTGCCCTGAATGGATGCAATAGGGCGAGGAAGTTTAGTTTATAAAGCCTTTACTATTTCTGCTCAATCTCACTTCAAGCTTTTGTTAGCTTAAGAATTTAACTCTGCTAATTTGGGTTTAAATAAAAACTTATTCTTTAGCTTTAAAATCCTCTACAGTCATTTTCAGGTAAGGAAGGTTTAGGCATACACGACTCCTATCCAGCTGCTTGAGAGGTCCATCACAGTCTTCCACATGAGCTACCTGAAGTTGGAACACATTTGCGCTTTTTCCTTTGAAAGCTCGTCCCAAACATCAACATCTACCCTCCTCCACAGACCTCCTTTTGAGAATCAAGCTTCCTGAATCTCCCAGTTTTATGTTTCCCTGGTGTGCACAAGAGCAAAGTGCTCAAAATCCACCAAACAACGATGTTCAACAACAACAGAGATGAAAAGCTTTGGTGGGCACTGAAGCACAAGCCCTAATGCAGCTCATGCAGCTACATCTGAAATAACATCAGCAAGACCGTAGGAGAACAGTTAAGAACAGAAAGGCAGAAAAGAAGGCATTTAGTGCATTTTCCAAAAAAAATCTCTTGCTGTCATTAGCCAAGATTCTTATATTCCTTTAGCTTTAAATTCTTAGCACTAGACCTGTCACCTTGTGCACAGGCAGCATATGAAACCAAAAAACCACCAACCTCTGCCCAACAAGTAGTAGTCAGTGGGGTTTCATTGTCCATCAATCTTAAGCTCTGCCTTTCTCATCTAAGTTTACAGCTTGCTTTTACATAATTATACCTTTAAGAAATTACAGTTATGTCTCTTTTTTTTTTTTTNTGCAAATTTATCTAGGTTAGCTACTTAGCCATCCTTCCACAATTCTATCAGTTGCCACTTCTAGCTTCAGTAACATTCGTTTTTCTGTATTATCAGTGTTTCACTTCATATGAAGGATGTGTTTAACATACCACAAGTACCAATAACTTCCTTGAAAACAAATATCAGGTACAGGTAACTAAAAAAAACTATTTAAGTAACAACTGCTGAATGTAGAACACTGTTATGCAATAGATTAAAAGATCTTCTTGTGTAATGGGCTTACAAAATATGCACAAGTGAGAAAAAAAATCAATACTAAAAATAACAGCTTTCAAAATACCCATTGTAAAAATGATAAAAACAGTACTTTTCGTGAAGGCATGTCCAGTCAACTCCAAATTTGTAATACCAACCTTCCATTTCCTCAGAACCTGATAATATACATAGGTTGCATTGCAAACTGAGATGCCTATGGATTTCAAAGCATTTTTAAAATCCAGCTGTGAAAACTAAGGTATAGGGGGTTTATTTATTCTTTTTGAGCAGCAAATTATTGAGCAGCAACAATTACTTAGTAATTGGCATACCAAATCTAATATCCCCAAATGCATCTAATCAGAAATTCAACAAATACACACTGAAATAGTGTTTTCAATTTCCTACCCATTTTCATGAAGTTTCATTTACTGCTCTGAATTGAAAAAAATGAGCACTGAATACCTGAAAGGCAGTCTGATTTAAGTTTCTATACAGCACTCATCACTGTGTTCAAATAGTACTCATTAAAAAGGTCACTTTCCCAAAAGGTTTCCTTCTTGATTTCCAAACCAGCAACAGAAACTGGAATTACTTTTCTAATACATACCACTACAACTCAGGAGATGTCATTACCAATCAATTATTCTCCTTTGAATTTAACTCTCCTTCATGATAACAGTAAGAACTATATTCATATATAAAAAAAGAAGAATCCATTAGCTTCGATACAGATTTTGAATTTCTTGTTGGTTCTGCCACCTCAGAGGAACTCCAAAAACCCCAAAGTTTTAATCATGAAAGCTTCCAAGATTTTGCTTTTTGTTTCTCTTTAATTAACCAATAAAACAGGTGGGGACAATTTTGTAAAGTATTTTTCAATCTTGTTGTTTCCTTGAAATTATTTCTCCGATATAATGCAAGCATAGATGGGAAACACACAGGCATACACTATCCAATCCAATCAAACTCATTTAAAGACAATACAGAAATTGAAAATAAAATTACTGCACTTTGACTAATCACATCGATTAAACCTACACTTACAGTCACCAATCTTTATCAAAATATTTATAACACAAAAGTTCAACAAACCTGATCGAACTGTATGTGGGAAAACCTCCAAGGCGTCTCTCCCCTTCTTTCAAGTGACATTATTTATTCCCAGTCCTTTAGCTCCTCACTCCAACATTACCTTTCTCTTCCCCGCTCCCCACTATCCCCTCCCTGATCTACACAACTCCCATAAAAATAAATGCTTAAAACTGATTTAAAAAGGAAGATCTAATAACAAGTTATTTCCACACAACATCATATTCAAAACAACTTTTCCTAAACTGAAGCATAAGAGAATTTCCTAAGTGTAACACTCTATGGTAAGAGCCTCCAGACTTTGAATGATTTTGACAAATGCAGAGAACCACAGGAACTATGCTCTGAATTACGTCAAAAAACATTATTAACAAAATATATAAAAGGCAAAAAAGAAAAAAAGACTCAAAAGCACAAGACAGAAGAAGAAATTGACAGATTCAATGCAGAAGATTAATGAGATGTCTTTCCTGTTACTACTCATGTGTTCATTGCTATTCTTAGCCTGTACTTACATATTTTAATTTTTTGGACTTTCTTATGGTAGTTCTCAAGCCAAAATAGCAACCGTTGTCAAATTACTTAATGTGATACCAGATTTATTAATAAAATGGGTTACCTAAAAAACACATTATTTAGATATAATTCTTACCTCTGTTACTTTGGGCTGAAGTCTTAAAACTTCAGGACTCATACGTGGGATATCTATATGAATCTAATTGGACAGAAACAAGAATACTGTAAAAGGAGACAACAGCACACTTTTTAAATAACAAAAAAGTTGAAACAATCCTATGGTTTTGCACTGTTATTATAATCCCACTGTATCACTATTTTAGGAATAACATGGATTTACTGTAGTTTCCTTTAACACTTTAAGATCCTTACACCGATTTTGATTGTTTGCATTATAGTCATGTTGGCAAAACTCCTTAATTCAGTGTAACTATGGCTAACAACATACTACTACATACGTAAAGCCATGTTCAACAGCCATTATTGTATACTCTTCTTGCTACTAAAGATCAGACCTGAAGCAGAAGAAAGATCTCCACTTATTCTGTCCTAAGGAAGGCTAAGGTAGGATTTGCTTAGTTTATACTTAGTGATACAAACTATTCATATTCAAAACTTGAAGAAAAGCTTATCCGGGGAGGCAAGAAAGCTTAACATACCTATGGCAATTACACATCACACAGCTTCAAATTCTTAAGCAGAAGTAATGGAGCCAGTAAGGAACAGTCACTGTTACATGTTCCCTGTACCACCCTCTCACTCATTTAAAGGAGGGTCTGAAGAGATGAAAGCCCCATTGCTCTTAAATGGAAAAGCATGTCCATGTGGTACAGCCATGAGGCACGGCATGACAAAAGCTGACATTAAAAGAAATTCACTATTTTAAGTGTCAGACCAAAATATTTCATATTTTGAGACAGATTTAATTAATTTTGCTTCTAAAATGTAGGAAAGCTGACTATGAAGTAAGATTAAGGAAACAGATAAAAACAACAGCAAACTTCAAAAATCATCTCTTCAAGTTCTTTAACAGATTTCATGTAGGTAGAAGTCACTTCAGTAGATTTTCTACCTGTCTATAGGTATCTTGGTGACTCTCATCATTTCTGGAATCATAGTATTGTTCAACAAATGCAAAATACTCTTTCCGTTTTCTTTGTAAAGTGCTTTCTCTTCGGTCTACATTTGCAGGAAGATAACCCTGAAAAAAAGGAAAAAAGAGAAATGAAAAGGATATTACTCTTTGCTTCAAAAAAGCACAGTTAGCATTTGATTATATGCAACAGGAAAGCTAATGAACAAATGTAGTACAATGCAGTCCTATTTGAATCTGAATACCACCTTAGCAAATCAGTTTTCTAATCATTCCAACTGAATACAAAAGTTCAGAAACCAACACATTACTAAAAACCAGCATTTTATTTTTTTTTTTTAAGAACACTTGTCAACTTTTTCACCTTTAAAAAGCAATTTCTCATCAAAAATTCTAAGACGTTTGCCTTTCAAAGAGAAAAGGTCAAAACAAATAATTTCAGAAAAATGTAATGCTACATGAGTTCATTAATTTCTGCATTCCCACATGGCCCTTAGTACACAGTTTGTTTAAAAATAATAATTGCTAAGAATAAAATTGCTCCAATATCTCAGTTGCTTTTAAATAGGAATGATATACATTTACTAATGTACTTATGTTTAAATTATAGTTAACCTCATAATACAATGGAATATTTATTCTAAAGCTTTAAAAATATTCTAGCTAGTTTATATCACTGTTTCAGATCAGAAAGAAATATTTTCAAGTTTTCATTTTATCTCAAAAAGTTATGAAAAGTATCAGCACAAACAACAGTAACTGGACTCATATGTAAGGACACAAGCTATACATTTCCTTAGTTGTTTCCTAAAAGCAAATTATAAATACTATTTTTCACAAGGTATTGGCATGCTAAGGAAGACAGCTCAGATATGCAGTTTAGATTTTGTACTTAATGTGACAATGTATATCTGAACTGTTCTTCCTTGAATTCATCTTCATATCTATCTGAAGATCCCATTCTTCCACAAAAATCCATTCTCATTTTCTTCTTCTGTACTGTTTGATCCCTATTTCTGGGATCTCAGCCTATCTTCCATTTAAAAACAACAGCCTCAGGCTACCATTTCAGCATTGTAAGAAAGGAAATATTAATGTTATGAAATGTTCAGTTATTATATAAACTCAACATATTAGAAACGCCATTATTCATGTAACTGGCTGCCAAAAAGTTTCCTGAACATTCCAGAATAGTTAATGCTTTCTTGTATGCAGCTTGATTTCAAACATAACATTGCAAAAAAGAAAGCTAATTCATATTTTACATATATGGCAGGCTTGAAAAAAATACCTCATAGAAGAATCGTTCTAAACATAAATGGGTTTAAGAGATCTAGCCATCCAAGAAAAAATGAATATTCATATTCACTATTCAAGTCAAATTAAATTATTTCTTGCCAGTATTACAAAAATTCTCCTTCCACATTTTCAGCTGTCATCATACTAATGGTAATTAGTATAAGAGAGAAAGCAAATTTGTCAGCCATACGTTTCCCTAAAATAAATAAAAATAAAATCCTCATATTATCACAGAATTTGATGCTAGAAGTGCATATACTTGCATTTACACAATAAGCCATACCCAGTGCAAGGAACTAATAAGATGCTATGCATTTAACTACCAAAACAACTTTCTTATACATGACAGGCAAAAATGGGATAAACCTAGCATACTAAAATTGTTGGTTGTACAATAGAACTAAGCACATTGAGAATAAATGCATTGGTTCCTTTACTCTCCTACAACAATCCAACATTGTATCCCATTTCTATGCTGTTTTACTTAAAAAAATAAAAAACACACCAGACTAGAACATCAAAACATTTTTGTAAAGATCTCTGTACTAAAATAATTTAAAATGTTATGCTGTGTATTATAATTTCTTCTTATTTTAAGACGACAAGAAATTAAGTAAAAACAATATTACATTACAGATAGTTTAACAAATACTTACTTTGGCAAAAATGTTTCTTTCAAGATGTACTGTCTTACATCTGATTCTAGGTATTTTTAGATCGCATCAGCTTAACTTTTGCCTCAAGATTCGGTGTGACATTTAATATCCTGTCCCAGTGTTTTATATTTAGCTAAATATTGAATTCTGCCTCCCATTTATTCTTAACAGTTTTTTTTTCCTGTAGGATATCTTACCTCCATTAGAAAACAAATCATTTGTGAGAACAAATGTGATTGTTCCAAGGATACCAGTATTTTCTCAGCAACAGACTTTTTGCCATTATTCAGTTTCAAAGACTGAAGCCATCTTTCAATTGGACATGTCCTGTTTCCCATTCTCTTTACAAATTAGGCTTTATTTTTAAAAGTTGGAAAGGATTGCAACATATCATCAGGGCATAAATTGGTAAAGAGTGTAATCCATTCATTCATTAATTTCCCTCCAAAGGCAACCATATATTTAGCTTTGTTATTCAAAAGAGAAGTGGGCCTGAATTGTTCTGCTTGCTGTTTAGGTATAGAATGCCTGATTTTTTCCTATATTTTAGAAGTAAATCACATATGTTTACAAACTGTTACCAGTACACGACAGAAACAGCCTCTCAGCATTATATTGATTTTCATATGTTTTCCCTTTGAAAAACTGTTTTCATAAAATATCTTAACACTATTATCCTTCTGACTAATAATAAACATCTTAACTGATCAATTTTTAAAATTATATTTTAAAAATTCCAACTTCAATACTGATTTAACAAATATGACAAATACTTTTGGCCTCAGACACCACCAATCATAATCAGTGCCCCAGACAAATCATTGTTTGGGGTTTTGATACAAAGACTTCCAAGCAATTCCAAACCAAACAAAACCAGCCTTAATTAAGCTCTAAATTATGCTTTGGCTTTCTTGATTTTCTGGTCTTTTATGATTTCTGCAAGTGATCTTTAACCAAAGCAGTTTTCCTTTTGTGTATTCATTTCCCCAACAGTTCCCAGTGCACGTTATAACACAGAAGACTATCACATTAACCCTCTTACCTGGGAGGTAAGTAACATATATTTAATTATATATATTTTAACATTAGTTGTTACTAACGTCACTAAAAAATTAAATACTATTAGAAAAAGCATCACGGAGCTTATGACCACAAATATCCAAAGCACTTTTTCTTCTCCATTACAGAAAAAATATGAAACAAGCTACTGCCTTACAGCATAGAAGATTAATAATTACTAAATGACTAGTCATTGGATTTCCAAAATACATTAATCAAGGACCACTTAGCAGATAAGAAATCATGGTAAGAATTGCATAAGAAAAGCTGAGAACCATTCTGGAAATGTCTTGAAAATAAAATCCACTTAATTCTTAGAGTAAAGCAAAACAACCTGAATAGTTTCTTTATAGAGCTACAGCAAGACATCCAGAGATAAGAATTGAACTGGAATGATCCTGAACTGGAATGATCCTGAACTGGAGTAGCAAAGACAACAGTACAAAGAAATTCTATCTGCCTTGGGAATCTCAGGAATACTAAACTAAATCAACTTACAATATGAAGTTGAGCAAGAAATTGACTGTAGTTAACTTTTGCGTAACTCCAGTTCTCTAAGCTTGTTTCAGTGCCCTCAATCAGAACTTAACCTATTCTCAAGCTTCGGCTTATTGGGTTTAAAAGTCAATTTTGAGTTAGCCATAAATTTTTGACTTTGAGTATTTCAACACAGGCATCTTAAACTTAAAAAAAAAAAATTGTCCAACCTTGGACAACTTTGGAAATAGAACTAAAATAAGCTGTACGCTGCATGTTTAATCTCAGTTACAACAGAATATTTGAATATTTGCCATTAAGAAGCTGTATCTACATTTAGCATAAGCTGCAAATTTAGTGGAACTCATCAGCAAGACACTCTTTCAGTCACTGGAAATCAAACTCAATGTGAAGTAAATACTTCACATTCCCTGCTGAATTATTCTATAAAAAGCAAAGCTATTTAAGTCTACTCTCTGAAAAATTCAACAGTGTTAAACTGTTGTGTGTATAACTCAGAATTTTAAAGAGTTCTTAAATGCAAGAAGATTTGCTGATAAAGTGTCTTTCACAGTCTCTGGAGGGTAGACAGCACTAGATTTTTGCTTCTTCTTAATACAAACATCTTTGCAAGTTCTTCTCTCAACCACGTACAAAGAACAGCTAAACTGCACAACCACTTGCCATGACAAGTATTATAGCTGAGAAGATTGACGTGAAAAATACTCCTGCCAGGAATACACTGTGTTTTTGCAAAAGTATCTTTTTTAAACACAGTGCAAACAATGAAATAAAAAAATCCACTTCCATGACACCAAACCCAGCAAATCTCAGATTCTCACAAGCTCCTCTCTGATGCCTGTCCGAAGCACCCCAGTGCGCTGTTCCATGGTATTTCAGCCAATCTGCTCCAAAGCTACTCCACGTCCAAACTTCACCTGCCACCGGACAAGGTTCAGAGAGCTCAGCTAGCCAAAAACCCACCCTCCAAACAAGCGATTAGCTTTTTAATCAGCTTGGCTCCCTGAACTGACTCACAAGCCTAAGACCAGGAGAGCCAATGCCATAAGGTGAGTGATCACAGCAGTTCAGATTTGTTCATCTTGAACCGCTATAGAAAAACGTTCAAACACAAGCTCCCTTCATAGCTTTTCCTCAACACAGCACTAACCCTTTGTGTGGAGTCTCTAGCAGTTACTTTGACGTGAAGTCAGAAGGAGGCCTTTTGTAGGTCACTGATAGGCTTTGTTTCCTCACTGTGTGCCTATTTGCAAGAAAACTGTAGGAATTCACTTGCCTTTGAGCTCTTCACTGTTCCATCAAAATTGGTTGAAAGGAGGCAACTTATCACATCACATATTTCTATGAAAGCAAGGCTGAAAATAAAGATACGCAGCTGACATGATTTACTACTACTACTCATTCCCCTCCTTTCAGTTTGACAAATTTATCTTAAAATTGAGCAAAGAACAGAACTTTTATTACAATTCAGCAACAAGACACAACGCTTTCGAGTACTGCTGATGGATTACAAGTCAAGCAAAATTATTTGCAATTCTTGAAGAAAGCTATTACTTTTAAACGCAAAGAGGAAAATAAAACTTACTGAAAGAAGCTTCCACGCAATAGGACGAACTCGTTTGGGAATTCCAGACCAACTCAATTTCCGTAATTCTTCTATTAAAAGAAAAGTTTTTTTATGAGAACTACGAAAATTATTATCAATATATACAGATATATTCAAATTAGCACAAAGTTGTTTACATTAATTATCATGTCTTCTCATAAAGTCCAATGAAATCAAAACATATGGCAATTCGAAGGAGTTAATAAGACACTGGATAATTACTATCCATAAGGTTAACTATGATTAGTACTTTGGCACTGTGTGATGAGGTAAATTTCTGGATTATTTCCCAGATTTTTTTTTAATATACATGCCTTCTATTAAAATGCAAGAGGTATTCAGCTTTATTGTATAGTATGTTTACATAGATCCCAATTAAAAATGAAATTTGAAGTTACATAAGCAGAATGATACTTTAAGTTTGAATGTTGCAATTTAATTCAATGTTATATTTTCATTCTTCATGTTGTACTCCTCTCTGTTGAACGCTGCTTGTCAGATAATATACCCAGCTAAACCAATCTGTGAGATTTCACACTTTTTTTTTTAATGAAATCTGTTTATTGTGGGGAAAAAGTTATAGAAAAATCATTGAAAATGTAAAAAGAAAATATGCGTGACAGTCTCCCTAAGAAACAATATTTTTATAAGGTATTGACTTCAGACGGTAGCTCTTCCTCTTCTTACTCAGAGTAGAAAATAAGGGTAAAAAATGCACAAGTTCAAATTATCAACCTGCTCAAAAAGAAAGAACAACAAAATCCTGTATTTTGCTTTTTAAATATTTATTCCAATTAACTCTATATATTTGAATTAACTATGTATATTCCAGTGAATATATGTTTATGATATTCTACACTTCAAGTAAGCCTTTAAAAACATCCTGTCTACCTACCTACTGCAAAAAAAAAAAAAAGCACAGAACAAAGTAATTAAAACAAAAACTTGGTGAGTGGAGTCTATAGTTTTGTTTTGAAATGAACTAATTTGTATCATTCCTATAGAAGAAAAAAAACAAGGAGGTCAAGGTGACACCTTGCTAATGCAAGAACACATATACAAATCAAGGTTATTTACTATCAATGCAAATTATATTTAGAGGTGTATTACCGTGTAAATATACACAAACAGCAGAATAGCCAACTATTTACGAATATGGATCATACTGAGCATCACCAAAGATAAATTCATTCCTATACCCTGAGCAATCCAAAGACTTAAGTATCAAAATACTAAAGGAAAAGTATAAGAATACATCAAATATGAAGTGACTTATTTGATTTCCAGCAAACTGAAGATTCCTCAGCCACAGAGAAGTATCTTCACAACTGCATTTAATGCTGAGACCTATCTTTCCTGAACTTGACTAATGATTTTTGTAACCCTTCATACTCGTGGCATTGACAACGTCCCATGCCAAAGTACTCCACAACTTAACTTATGTGTTAAGCAAAAATATTTGCTTTCTTTCTTATACCAAACTGTAACAATAAATTTAACAGTTTTTTTTTTTTTTTTGGCATAAGAACAGATGTTTTAAAATTAAATGTAACAATGTGCATTGGAAATAAATAAAAAAAAAATTACAAGAAGTCCAAATGTTCATTACCCGTCTATAATCTAAAGGCTGTGACAAGAACTGCAATCAGAAAAATAAAATCCTATTCAGTTTCACAAAGACAAGCTATTGCACAAAGTCAGTATATCACCAAACAACATTTAAAGACACCAGAACCATTAAAGACACAAAAGATACAGCTTACTGCAATTATTCTTGATGGCACGTTATCGCTCTCCAGCTTGGGCTATTTTCTATTGGTAACTTACAAACACTACACTGCTGGCAGGACTTCTAAAAATGAAGTCTAGACAACGAATTATGGAGGCTGGTTTTGTTTGTTTGTTTCCCCCCCCCCTCATATGAGCTTCATTATTTTTAGTTATCTTCAAACACAGTTGTCCTTTTAATAACAACTCCTTACAAGAAAAGTTATCTTGAAGTTTTTGTTGAAAGAATGCTTTTTATCTTCTAAGCATCAAGTTAATTCTAAGGTAACTTTGCAACGCAGGCAATTTTGCTGTCATGTCACCCTGTTTACCCAATGATTTTTGAAAAAAATCAAATTTGAAGGCATTTATAAACATGATTATTCTTTGGTTATATTTTCTTTTTACAAGATTTGTCCCAACGTAGGAAAGAATTTTATCTCAAGAAGCAAGTAGCCATCATAGGTAATGTTACAGTAGCTTTCTCATTCCGTAATATAAAACCAACTCATTTTTAACCATCAGCTTGAGTTACTGAATAAAACTATTGTTTCTATTACTTCTCTCTCTGTATTGTAAAAAAGCAAGAATATAGTTCTTTTTGCCTTACTTGGCAACTTGCTATAGAAACAGATTATTCTTCCATGGTTTATTGAGATACATATGAAGGGTATACGCTATATCAAAATCAGGAAAAGCTGAGTATATCAGACTCTAGGCAAAATATAAGCAGAATCATCATATGCCTTCAAAAAACAACAACAACAAAAAAACATTAATAAGCACACAGTACTTCTGAACAGTAAATATACATGGGTGGAAGAAGCCCAAAAGCATGCTTGTACACAAAACTCCAAGGAATCTGGTGATACCCAAATAAATTCCTCCCTTGTTCTTCATCTAAAGGATTTTTTTGGCATTAGAAGAATATGGGATGAGCAAAAGAGCAGTAACACTAAAAAAAATATGATACTACTAGAGTTTGGCGTGAAACGAAGTGTTAAAGCAACAATAAAAGCAGAACTTGTACAGACTATAAACACTGATTAAGAGACATGGTGAAGTGTAAATTGAACTCCGTATCACAGGTTAGCACAGCAACTATATAAGGAGCAAGCTGTCACTGAAAACACAAGGGATTCAATGGGAAAGATATGTAATAAGCAAATGAATTTCTCTGATACTAAATAAGAACTGACTCATGAATTTCACTGATATTAAATTTCCTGTTAGTAATTAGTGGCACTCAGGATTGTCCGTTCAAGATAAAAAAATTAGGTCTGGGCACAGAGGTTTTTAAACGGCAAAGGCAGAGACTGGCTGATGATGCACTGAGGACAGAAATCAGAAAACAGTTCTAAAGTCAAAGAACTATGAGATGTCACGAACAACGGGAAAAAAGCCACGGATGGATTCTGAAGAAAATCCAAGAACACACAAGACAGAGAAGGAAAAAAAAAAAAAAAAGGCACGCAAACAGCTCTGCCACAACACACAGCAAGGCTGTGACAGAGAACACAGCTGGACAGGAACAAGCTTCATTAAGCATACAGTTGCAAGGAAAAGCAGATGGACTACTGAAAGAAAAAGCAAGAAATTGGATTTTTTTTTTTAACATCAGGAAAAGATGAAAAACAGCCTGCCACTTTAAAACAGACCAAAAGTCTGAGTTCACTAGCGTTTGGAGCCAGTTTTTTGGTTCTCAAGGATTGGTTCTTTGCTGGTAATAGCTTTGAGGGAGTACCTTTTTAGGAAGGGGTGGGGGGGAGTGGGGATGGTGGGAAGCAGAATGAATGACAAAAATACCTGAACAGAGAAATTATTACATTATGGTGGTATTAAGTGATCATCTTCAGAAGATCTTGATCTTTGGCCATAAATAGAAGCCTACCCAAGAAGCCCAAGTTAAAACAAAGTCTGTGCATTCCAAAGAACAGAAAGAGACAGCTTCATAACAGATGTCCAAGATGAAAAACAAGGTTGCAGGTTCAAAGAAAAATTGTTAATTCCTATGCTACACTTTTAGGTCATATCAATTTTAGTAATTTTGCCTAAGCAAGCAGAAGATGGATCCATTAATTAGATTTACATGCAATTCCAATTTTCTAGCCTACAAAAGTAGGTAAGATACACTTCTAATACTACAAGCTCTCAATGACTGCCAAAAGCAGGAATTACCACTCAGTCTAATAATATTAACAGCAAATGACCAGAGGTGCCATAAATCAGAAAGTTCAACACCCATCTTACTACGGAGTGGTGGGTCCACAACAGGCCTGGAACTGGCACTAACATGGTGATAGCAGGATTCTTGATCCACCCATCCAGTTGTGCCCCTGCCAGCCAAGGAACACCCCCCCAAGTCCTCCTGACAGCCAAAGCAGGTTTGACTCACATGGCACGGTCTTAGCAGGTTTCTTTTATTGTCAGACTCCAGCTGCGATGATCAGGCAGAGGATGTCCAACAGGTACCCCTGGAGAGTACCTGGTCGTACAACCACATAACTTACTTTTTTTCCTGTTACTTGATCATCTTTGTCGTCATCCTTCTACCTCCCTATCTCTATCCCAGTCTTCTGCCAGATTAACAAACCACTCCAATTACTTCATCCCCCAGTGGTCCTAGTGTTGCTACACCATACACAAGTTTGGTGTTTCTGCAATGGTTACCCAGGCATTGCTGGTTTTCTAACACTGTACTTTCCAAAGTGCCCCCAGTGCTCCCCTCCAAGTAATGGCACCGTTGGGACATTTCTCACATAATTACCCCTTTACCACTTGTGAAATCCAGGCACCCCATATGGTGCTATCTGCAACTTCTGTCATTCTCTCATGCTGTGGTTATGTTCAGCAATTTCTCACACCACATCCAGCAGCTCTCCATGCCCTAGTGAATTAGCTCAATCTCAGACCTGGGCACAGTCAGCAGCTTGGGACTGCAGGCATATATCCAGCACACCTGAAACAAGTTTCTATTCTGCCCACGATCCGATGTCAAGTAAATCCCTGAGCTACCAAGCACTAAATCATAAGTAACAGTATCACTGGTCATTTCCTTCTAAAAGCCAAAAAGGCAGGAATCAATCAGAACAAGAGGAGGCAAGGCATGTATGAACACTAGAAATATGGTATTTTGTACAGTTTATGAATAAAAAGAGAGAAAATCTGCCTTAACTAAATACGGCACTTACAAATTATACGTGCATTTCTTCGCCAGCCCACAACATGATAATAAGCTCCAGTGTTGGTTTAATAACAACGAAGGCCCCAAGTCTTCAAAAGCAAGTGGGCTCCAACTGTGCATCATACTGCTCCACTAGTCCTTGTGCAGTATTTATGAATACATATGTTTTGCCTGTTCTAATCTATTTGTGCTATCGGTAGGTTGGCTGAAAGGAAACAGATCTCACGCATTAGTTTATGGCTTTTTCATACAATCATTTTGCTAAAACTTTAAGTTCTGGCTACTGTTACACAAACACCATTTACAAACTATGTAATAAGTACAGCATATGCAGTAAATAGAAAGTAAATTGCAACTCAGAAACTGCTTTTATGATTTTTTACACAACATCAATTTCTCATTCTCACTCTACGTTGCATTAAACTCTCTCTAATCTTTCACACTACTGTTTCTCACTCTTCTCTCAACTCTGTCCAGGTAGGAATATACGCACAAACATGTGTACCAACCTCTAGAAACAATCCATGTAAAGAAGTAAAAAATAAAAATAAAATTAAAAAAACCCACAAGTGTAAAACGAGAAAAGATGCAAATCTACTGTCAGAATCAGATAATGTGGAGCACATGATACAATCAGTGACAAATCATCCAGAAGAAAGATACCACATACTGCTAGGTAACGCATTTAAGACCAAAGATTGGAACCATGCAAACAAATTGGAATATAGCTTATTTGAGTAAAACTAGCTATTCTGTGATGCAGCTGAGCCTTCCTTCTATGTTCAGGATCAGGCAAGGATAGTTTTAACATAAAGATTTTAAATTATATCACCATTTCAAATGAAACCTCTCCTTCTAGGATAAAAATAAATACCTTTGTAGGACTCACTGAACTAAGGGGTCGTTCCTTAAAAATTAAAGAGAAAGCAGGAATAATGTTTTATTTTGGCAAGTTTTAAGAGAAAGCAGCTTTCATTCCTATGTTCAATGAACATAGATTTCCTTTCATAAGGGAAAACTTGAATTGTCGTACCATTCCAAACAATAACATCAACGAGCCTATGGCACTGAGTTTCAAAGAACTTGCTGTTTCTGGAAGCAGGAGTAAAAACATACACCAAGGGCTAAACACCTCCGTTTTACCACATAACACTTACTTGAAACAGATCCTTGAACTAGTTCTCCACAGGGTAGGAATCTGGAGTGAAAACCTGTCCACATCCTTCCATGCTGAACATAAATAGAATAATTGTTTATGTTCCTCTGCCACAGCATTGTGCTCCCTGGGCACTCTTCTTACACCTGGATTGTCTGCTGGGCCTACAGAATCTTTGTCAATGCTCCTTCCCCAAATACATGAGAGAAAAGCAGTAACTGTTAGCTTTTACACATTTTGCTATTTGTTTCAAACTTTTTTAGCAGTGTTTCCATGCACTGACAGGATTTATATTCTGTTCTACTCTCCTTACTTGACACAGAACTTCACCTTTTTGGAGGCTGTCTTCTTGCACTTAATAAGCTATTCTGCTCTGTTGTCATGTCATACAGGATCCTTCTGAACTTTCTCAAGGCTTTTGTTTCTGTTTTTGCTTTCATAAGTGGTATGGTAATTGCTTTCAATGCAGAAACTGTTAGATAGATGATTGCACAACTGAGAGTTAAGTCAGTTCCATCACATACCATTAGCCCTTGGTATGTGATTATTCCATTTCTGCACAAACACTGACTGCTGTCCTGTACCATAGTCCTCCAAAATTCCAGAATCTCAGACTATTCCAACACTGTATAAAATTCGTAACTTTTCACCACAGTGAGCTCAATGAGCATTCTGCCATTGACAAATAGCACACGTTACAACTGAAAGAGGTTATGCAAGAATTCTTATCAGGTGTAGCAGCAAGCTTTCACGGTTATCACCCAAAAAGCATACAGTCTGACCCTTGTGCGTCGCAATTGTTAAAGCATCAATTCACATTATGCTTTCTCCTCTGATGGTTCAACACCACCAAAACAGGAGCAAAAAATAAAATAAAATAAAATAAAATAACCCTGCCCTTCCCAACAACAACTACAAAAGCAGAAAACAAGTTGCTCTTAGAACACTCGGTCTTAACACAATCACAGCATACAATAGAAATGCTTCTGATGACAAGAGAGGTAGGACAAACTGAAGCATATACACAGAATACCATTTTAGATGTACAAGAAAAATTGTCAGTGAAGCTAGGCTCTAATAATACTGTTAAAATACAATTACATTGATTATATGCACATTTTATGTGAAATACTTGCACAACTGTTTTTAAGATGCACTTTATCCTTATAAGTTACCCATCAGATCACTTTGTAATTTCAAATGATAACATGTAATTGAAATACCTGCATTCAGTCTCAGTTAGCTGAACTTGAGACATATGTGCCTCCATTAAAAAATGAGCTGGAAACAAGAGGGGTGAAATCATTCTGACATTTTTATCCCAAAATTAAAATAAGTTCTAGTCTGTAAGTTGCCACAGTATCACATTTTTTTGATCCAATTTCCATTAGCTTTTCCTTTAAACACCTGGTTCTTCCCTTTTCTTCCCATGTCTCCTATTGAAGATTCAACTTTCCCACCAAGAAATGATAAATATATTCATATTCTGCAGTACCTTGTAACAGAAAATCCATCTAAAGCTGAACTTTCCCCACCTAATACACAATAAAATGACCTTTTTTTAAAATAAAAAAGTTCCATACTGGGCCAATATGTAACACACAGCATGTCCAAGGCAGCAAATAGTTAGAAATTCATTTGTCAAGAACACAAAAGATCCACAAAACATACGAATGCCTGGCAGAAGTCAGAAGCTTAACTCAAGCAAATATATCCAAAAAGGGCTTATGCAAAGAAAAAACTATTTGATTATACATCTAAAAAGAACACATTTCCAAGGAACAGAAGCAAACAAGAAACTTGGCAAAACACTGTTAGAAAAGAGGTATGATTTACTGTTCTTATAAATGGCCTTTAAACACACTAAAAATCAAGATGTCAGCTCCCATGACATCCAATACTGAATCCCTCCTGGCATCCAAGGAAGAAAAATTCACCTGTGCATGTCCAAGTGTCTAGCCTTGAAAGCTGCCACCAGACCTACAAGCTCCTGACAGCCACGGAAGCTCTGGATCTGGGACCCATTTCAAAACCTCAAAAAGCCTGGATAGCTGCAAGTTGCTCATTTTACAGATAGTACATATCTGGAAGCAGAGAGAAACAGAGAGGCTGGAAAAGTGAAGCACTACTTTTCCAACCTGTCAGCTTTCTATATGGGGAAGCTGTTATCCCTTCAACCTGTCCACCAAAAGTTTTCATTTCCTTCCTTTCCTGAAAACTTTTTGCCTCCCCCCACGCTGCCAACATGTCTGACTTTATTCCAACAGATTCACAACTAGGATGGATGCCAACTAATGGAAGAGATACCAAAAATAACAAGGATGAATGCCAACTAACGTAAAGACACACCAAAAATAACGCGTTAAGAAGAAACAGGCAAACTGAAAGACAAAGTCAGATGACACAGCTGGAACAGTAAGCCTACCAAAATACTCTGTTTGATTCTTATAGTTAGCCCTTGACATTTTAGCTTTTTCTTCATTTTAATATCACTAGAACACAAAACTCATACTTCACATACAACCAGTATTAATACCAGGGCTTAACTTTAGCAAGTTGACCTACCTAGACTTAGCTTTTAATACTCATTTACAAACTTCACATCTTGACATTTTTACCCCCTCGCATAGCCAATCTGACTCCACTACATCAAGAAATTAACCTTGCTATGATTTAGACAAATTCTTCTGCTCAGAAACAAATTCCAGCAGGTCTTGGTTTCCTCAGTAATAGCACATTACTAAATACCTCAAAAATATCTTAAGATTTTGCAGTATGTAATGCATTCCAAAACTATAATTAGAAATCCAATTATGTTTACACCAGTACTGGAGAGTGAATATTTAGATAGTATTTTAAAAGTATAAAAAGCAATTATATGGATAAAGGCTTAAACAGCATCCAAAGGAAAGGAAATTATATACAGTACTTAGAATAAAATTAATATGTATATAGCTTAATGTTAGCACACAATGTACAAGCTTCATCTGATCAAACAAATTCCAAAAAGCAACAGTACAGCTTTGGCCTTTCTTCAACCATTAACACAGTAAAGACTCTATTCTTACTCCAAGTCATCTTTAATAAGCAATATCAGTATAATATAAAAGAACCATCAAAAGTGGATATTGTTAACACAACATCGAAGACAGAAAAGGCATCCAATGGTCAAAATGAAGAGGCTAGGTACAAGGCATATTTAAATTTTGAAACATTTTTACCAATAATTAAGACAATGGACGAATACAAATAGCCTTTTTTATATGATATTATTTCTTTGAGGGGAACATTCCTACAGTACTTATCCAAATGCAACTATAACTAGGGAAAAGAAAGGAGAATTTGTTAACTACAAGCTTCCTTTAAAGTGATTTCTGTGATTTTAAATAGTAGTAGGAATGGCTACTATTTTATGAAAAAGCTTAATACTGCTTTTTCTTTCAAACAAAAACTCATGTGAACTTTGTAGCTTTGTTACCCCCTGTTTGCATTCATAACAGTGTCTTGGCCAAGCAGATAGCACTGCAAAATAGCTCTGAAGAAAGGACTTTGTGAGTTTTTTGGTTTTTGTTGTTTTAATTCATGGCATTTTCATACCCGCAATATAATTAAGACAAACAGGAAAGAACAAAATTAGAAGCAAATAAAGAACAAAAAAAACCTTCATTTGCTATCACTAGCCAATTGTCACTTCTGCTTAGGAGACAGCATTTACTTTGCAAAAACACTCTTGGGTTTGGATGTCTTATTATGAAGAGATAATAACATTGTACACAAATGCCTAAAATTGACATAATTCATTTAATTTGGGGAAAAAAATGTTTTTATCTGGTTCACTACAATCCATTCAAGCACATACTTATTCTCTCTGAAGAAGAAAGTGTTTAGAGCAATTATTCTAAAGGAAATCTTAGGACACTATGCTTTTAGTGCAGCTGATGTAAAGATTCTTCATATTCCATAAATATTTCATACGACATGATACAAAGAAAACACACCATTAATTTACCAGCTTTATAACCCCGAGAGCTATTACCAGAGTTATTACCCACTGCAGCTAACACACACGTGGGGAAACAACAAAGTCTGCAAGTATTTCTCATGGAACTACAAGCTCATCATTCTATCAGTTACAAATAAATAAATAAATAAATCATGAGGTATTAAAAGAGTTCAAGATTTCTCTGTATGCATTATTCATTTTTGATACAGCTGTTATTTCATTGAGATTACTGTAAATGGCTACATGAAGTGATGGCCTGCATGAACAATTCCATGATAGATATGATAAACTAGATTTACACGTTTTATGTTCCTATAACATAAATTCCTTGGATAATTTAACTATACAAAGCTAGAAAATTCTTTCAAGAGCCCAGATTCATGGCACTGCAGCTCCCCCAGCCGCACGTTATAATACAGGCAGAACATATAGAAAATAGCTTTAATAAAGGACTTGTTATTACTATGGCAACCACAGCAACTGGTTTCCAAAATGAATAATAGCTCTGTTAGGCGCTTCATTAATTTTTTTTTCAGGCAAACACTGCCCTTAATCTTCTCAATGGAACAAAGAGTTATTCTGAATGCATGCAGAAAACAGAAAATAAAGTCCAAGCAAATGTTGTAAATACACGGTAAGACCCTTTTGGGACCTTTGCTAGAAGTGAGCAGGAAAGTACAATTTGCCAGCTATTTTGTGCAGAGAGTTAGAGAAGCAGAAGTAGATGAGGTTGGTGTTAGAAGGCAAGAGAAAGCAAGTGAACAGAAGATTGGGAAAACAAAGGCAAAAGGAAGACTACTAAACGCGCTAAGAAAGAATCACAACAGGGAAAGCCAACAATGTAAATACTGAGCCACAGAATTCATAGTTAACCACAAGAGTGAGCATTAGAGAGCTTCTCCCATTAAAAAAAAAAAAAAAAAAAAAAAAAAAAAAAAAAAAAAAAAAAAAAAAAAAGAAGAAGAAGAAGAAAAGAAAAGGCAGTAACTCAACCTCTAAGGTACATTTATCTCCAGTATAAGAGAAACAAAGGCTTCCTTTCTGTCACTTCCCTCAATATCCTTGGCTAAAGAGGAAAGCTGCTGATAAACTCTATGATGTACTGAACAAAGAGGATCCTGACCAAAGAATCTCACATGGAATTATACCTAATGGGCTTGAGTTACACTCTTGGATCACTTCCTCCATACGAACTCAAAGCTGAATTTGGGAAAGTCAAATGAATACACAGGCAATCTAGCAAAAATTAATTAAGGTGAATGAATTGACTTAGTCATCCAAAACAGTTTGCAGATTGCATTTCAACTACTGAGCTCCATGCCGCTTTCAGGCACCTGACATTTTAGTATTTTTTACCTTTGAGAAGAACTAATGTCTGATAATCAGTTCAAAGTGGGAAGACTACCAGGATTGCAGTGCATTCCTCCAAAATGTTTCATGGGTTAGGAAAGACAAGGCTGAATTTCAGTTTGTGGCCAAGCAGTGGCGGAGCTGGAGAAGTTAAATTTAACTCACACTTCACAAAAAATGAAAAATGGCTAGTTTGTATGAGAAATCCTTTTACTCTCGTCTTCAATGCCAGCATTATCCAAGCACAAACATCCAGCTGTCAAAGAACCTTGTCTATGCCTACCCTGAACACAGGACTTCCAACAGAATCACTGGAATAAAGGCTCATAATTAAAGCAGTAAGATCAACAAAAATTTTAAACATTCAGGATCAGGCTTAAAAGCTTTTCCCTAATTTCCCACCTCTATTACAACAAATTCCTGTAAAACACTAACTCTAATCCACACAAGTTTTTCCTCAATTGACAGTGAGCATTCATTGCATTACAAGAGTAGTTTTCTGGTAGTATTAAAACAAGTGTGAGGCCATTTCTAACCAATAATCACTATCAGGAAGGCAGCACAGCAGGATACACAGTGAAATATGCTCTACTGTGGTTACCCAGACAATAACAGCTTAACACATTTTTATATATATATCAAACTTTAGAAGTACGCTTTGATAGAAAACATTCTTCATATTTAAACTTTCTTCCATGTACTTCTAAAACAAATAAATTCCTTTAATTTACACCAGCCTCTGTTCCACATTAAGTTGGTAAACTTAACTAACTTCATAAGCATTAGGCTTTCATACTGAAAAAACAGAGCAGTAAGAAAAAATAAATAATAATAATAATGCAAGACTTTCGATTGCAGGAAAATGTAATTATTTTTAAAGGATTTTTGCAATTACATCTTGCAGCTGGGAAACTTAAGTACCAATTCTGTCTTTCTTCTAGGCGTTCTGCACAATCTGAGCTATTAAGTTTTAATTTCAAAGGGTGCTTCTTCGGATGTATGTTTGAAGCTTACACAATTTTTATTGCAAAACAGTTTCCAGTTATACTCCATAAAAAAATCAGATTTTAATCTGTTTGCGTGTGTGAAGAATGCTATCCTCTGAAGGAGGCATATTTAACACGCTGTACTGATGTTTCAGCAAGTATTCATCAGATTTGGGAATCTGATGAAAACTTCATACTCTAACTTAGGTTCTGCTTTATTTTCACCATCAAAAGAAACCAAAATCACAGGGACAAAGCATCTACCCGTTTTATGGAGATGACATCTAATTCCTATGGTAAGGCAAAACATTTGCAGAAAGATTAATATGCCAATTTCTCAATGGGTTCACAAATTCAAGTTGCTGCTAATGAGCTCAGTAACTATGAATTTTCTATTTGATTAACAGTGGAAGAGACAGTGGCAAAAAAAAATAGGATGAATTATACTTCCTTGAGTCTCTGTAAACTGATTTACGAGCAGGATAGACCACTCATTACAACACATCAATTCTTAATCTTGATAATCAAAAGTTTCGGGGACCACAGAAAGTTCAAAGTTCTCAATAGCCTTACTGGCGTCAGTCCCAGTAATTTCCTCCCCTGCTGCACTGTTTGCACAATAATTCGGGAAGTAACCAGGGCTGCTCCCTCAGAGCATCTATGACTATCACAGGGAATACTGAACTTCTTCATGGAGTCTCTTTTAACATGGTAACGCAGATTTCACATAGTGTCTGCCTAAGTTCAGCTTTCATGACACTATCAGGTAAGAAAGGGAGATAGCACACCTAAGAAAAACAAACCAAAAGAAAAAAAAAAAAAAACCACCCTACCCAAGAATACTTCATCACATACTACCGTTCTTTCTCCCAACTCATCCAGAGTGGTAAAATCCTTCTGGATGATATTGTCTACCATTTGTTCAGGCTTAAAGATGATTTTTGAACAGTTGATCACAAATCAATACAATGAGAGGAATATGGTCTGCTAATACTTTATTTGACATGCAAGAAACTTTTAATTAAATGAATTCTGCAATTTGTAGTAGAATATTGTGTAATTCCCATAATTTTTTGATGATCCAATAAAGGTAACCACCCAAGTAAGTTTGTGTGTACAACAGGAATTTGGATGATAATTTTTGGATGATATTTTTTCCAACAGTAATCCCATAGCATCAGTTGAAGATTAGGTCCACACTGTAATGCTCTATATTCAAATCCATTTGGAAGTAGAATTAGTACAGAACTCCACATCTTGCTGAAAAGAGGATGAGTATAATATGGGAATTCTAAAGATTATGCTAAGAGTGCATTTATTTTTGAGTGGTGTTCAGACCAATGATTTTAATCTAGAACCTTCTCTATGGGCTTCAGCAAAAAGGAGAACCAATTTTATCCTTTATACCACGCTGCTGCAATTAGTAAAACACAAATAAGAGCTCCTCAATTTATAGGTATTTCCTGAAAGAAGTCCAGAAACTAGGAACTAGCGCTCTTTTGTATAGTCTACAATGTGCCATATTCATTAATCAAGTTATACCAAATACCATAGCTCATGAAGGAGGAGGTGGGGAAGCAAGGATTTACGTTACTGCCTCATTTTCCAGAACTGAGAAAAGGGGAAGATTATTTTGTTTGTTAATGGGATCTGCAGCTGTTCAATCTTAGTCTCCCCCCCCCGTCCCAGTAAAAACTTAATTCAGTGATAGGCGGTGTTCAGAACAGGAGTCTCTGCTTAAGTCAAAATTAACAGCTCCTTGTTAAAAAGAAAACAATGCAAATCTAAAATTTTTCTACCCAAAGAAAGTGTTGATTCCAACTACAATTTCCGTCCATTCATTTCCAGAAACTATTTCTTGGTTGAGTAATTTCTATAAGGTAAGTATAATCAAAACACAGACATTTAATACCACCCAAAAAAGAACACGAGAACTGTATAACAACATCATGCAATTCAGTACCAATCTCTCTTGGGATCGTACGAAGCTTACAATTCAAATTGCTTTAACCTATACGATGCCAGACACCTGATATCTCATACTGTACGTTTATCAAACAATGCTAAATATAAAAACTAATACTATAGAGTCTGCACTAGATTGCAGTTAGATTGGATACTGAAAAATGTATTTTTGCTTTTCTATTACCATGTATTCTGATGTCTGGTTGAGCAAAAGAATAAATTTAAACAATCCTTGGTCTTACTGTGAGAACAAAAGAGATAATAACTGTAAAGCCTTTCACTACAATAAAGAACTATTTAAATGTCAGGGCACCTAAAATTTTACAACCATATGTGAGAGAGACAAATGAGACCGACACAGATATTTATTGATGTTTTCAGATGAATCAAATGAACAAAGCTATGACTAGCTCAGTTCTGAAGGTTATGATGCAGATGTGTATGGCTTCTGTCACTGCACCAATGTATCCTGAAGTGAAAATGATTACGTTCCTCAGTTTTTCCTAGTTAAGCTGGTCTAGTACAAAACAGGTGATTCTCCCACTTAATTTAGCATTAGTGCAGCCTCACCTTGAATACTGTGTGCAGTTCTGGGCTCAACAATTTATATTGTTATATATATTGTTTATATTTATATATGAAGACACTTGAATGCATCCAGAGGAGGGCAAAAAAGCTGGTAAAAGACCTGAAAGGCATGTCCTATGAGGAGAGGCTGAGGACACTTGGGTTGTCTAGTCTGGACAAAAGAAGGCTGAGAGGCGACCTCATTGCTCTCTACAACTTCCTGAGGAGGGGAAGTGGAGAGGGAGGTGCTGATCTCTTCTCCCTGGTAACCAATAACAGGATGCACAGGAAGAGCACAAAGCCACCCCACTGGAAGTTCAGACCAGATAGCAGAAAACATTTCTTTACAGTGATGGTAGTCAAACACTGCAGCAGGCTTACTAGTGAGGTGGTTGATCATAGAATCATTTGGGTTGGGAAAGACATCTGAGACCACTAAGTCCAGCCATCAGC
>VXAA01001320.1:0-17369 GCA_013399115.1 Anseranas semipalmata
GAGAGAGGTATCACAATGACATCTGCAAGCTCTTTGAGTACCCTGAGATGAATCCCGTCAGGTCCCATAGATTTATATGCATCCAGGTCCATGCATGCATGTAAACCTCCATGCAGGAGCAGCAAATCCTGCACAAGTTGGGAGTTGGCTGGGAGTTCCCATAGTCATGGTCCTCCAACTCAGGCCTCTGGGGTTCCCAGCGCCCATCATCGGTGTTAAAGACAGAGGCAAAGAAGGCATAAAACATCTCTTCTTTGTCTATGTCCTTGTTTGTGAGGTGACCATCCTCATCAAGTAATGGACCAATGTTTTCTCTGGTCCTCCTTTTGCAGTTAACATATTTTAAAAGAAAAACAATTTTTTATTGTCCCCCACAGTACTGGCCAGCTTCAACTCTAATTGAGCTTTGGCCACATGAATTATCTCACTACTGGTGTACAGCATCTCTGTAGTCCTCCCATGTCTCCCAACCTCACTTCCAGTGTCCATATACTTTCCATTTCTGTATAAGCTCTAGAAGAAGATCCCTGCTCAGCCAGGCTGACCTTCTGCCCTACTTGCTTGACTTCCAACATTTTGAAATTGCCCGCTCCTGCACTCTTAAGAGATGGCTCATAAGAACTGACCATCACTGATGGATGCCGACGACTTCAAAAGCAGTTTCCCAGGGGACCTTGCTAACTAGTTCTCTGAGCAGCCTGCAGTGTGCTCTCCCCATATACAGGGTTGAAGTTTTGCTGGCAGTTTTCCTCCTATCACCAAAGATTTTAAACTCAACTACTTCATTGTCACTATGGCCAAGATGGTCGCCAGTCGCCATTTCACCCACAAGACCCTCTCTGTTCACAAGCAAGAAATCTAGGAGGGTACCTTTCCTAGTCAGCTGCCTTAGTACCTGTACCAAGAAGTTACCATCGAGGTGTTTTAGGAATCTCCTGGACCTGTTTGTATCAGGTGTTTGATTCTCACAGTTTACATCTGGCAGTTTGAAGTTACCCATGAGGACAAGGGCAGCTGATCTAGAGATATGATCTAGATTTTATGGGTTGGGATTAAAGGGACGACAGGGAAAGGTGACATTATAGTGGGGTTCTGCTACAGGTCACCTGACCAGGACGACCAAGCAGATGAGGCCTTCTACAGACAGGTATGAGCAGATCTGAATACATTTTAAAGATTTGTTTGCATCTACAAGCTCAAATTCCCCAATTTTCCCTTTCCCCCATATCTTGTTGATTGATGATGAACAGATAAAGAACAACGAGGTCACCATTTGCTTTATACAGACTGAAAAAGACTGAGTTGGTGAGAAAGGTAAATAAAATTTGATTTAAAAAAAAAAAAAATCCTCCTAGCTCTTCAGAGGGAAAACAGACCTAGAAAATTTGTAAGCTGTCTTTTTTTTTTTTTTTTAAAGCAACAAAAAAACAAACCACCCCATACCTTAACAGAAGTCCAGAGGTCTTCTCTGAGATGTGGTTAAGGGAAAAAAAAAAAAAAAAGAGAGAGAGAGACAGAAAAGGTGGCCTAAAAATGAATGCAAAAGAAGAGTAAATCATAAACAGTCAATCTAAGATATCTTCTGGGGAATCTCAGATGTTATCCATGTCACATAATATGAGATAACGAAGTAGTGGCAGTAACAAAATCATGAAATGCTCAGGGAAAGACCAATAATGAAGATTTTTCATCTGAACTGCAATTTCAAGAATGCAATTCTGAAAACCATTTGGTAATATGGGACAATGTGAGAGCACTTACTACTGTCTGTGATTCACCTAAGTGTCTTCAGATATATTGAGGTATTTGTGTTTCTGTTTTAATCATGAAGTTGTCAATATTGCATTCTATGAAGCTTAATAACTGTTCATAATGTCTTCTCAGTCCTTTTTTTTTTTTTTTTCTGAAATTAATTGTGGTACTGCACTTGTATATTGGAGGGCCTTTAGATTATGTACACATTCACTATTTTACCAAGAGGAAAAAATAAGACGTGAGCTTGCTGAACATTGTCTGTTATCAGCAATAGCTGTTATGCACCCTCTTATTTCACCCTACAACATATGGGAAATACAAAGCTAATTTTCTTTTTTAGGAGTAAATTGTCTCATTTGTTCTGCAGGAAAATAACACATATCTGTAATAGTTGCAGAGTAATTCACAGATGGAAGTTTCAGCTGTCATACAGTGCAACCTGCATTGGCAGGTAAGTCCAATACCAATGATTTTTTTTTTTTTTCCTCCAGAAAAACCTCTAGACAAAACATTTCTTAGGGTTATTCAAAAATCTTCCTAACTTGTATTTTTATATATATTTTGTAAAACAAAATACGTTATCTTCTCTTTGATTAACCCTGTTAATAGGAGTTATTGTGCCTGAACTCACTGGAAAACAACCATCAACAATTATAGCTTGGCACCAAAATATTCTCATATAGATATGCAATGCAAATTGCTGGAAGGCTGTTTATTGCATAGGAGACCATTAAGGGTTGTAAGGGTGTTCTTCAAGGATAAGGCATAAAAAGACATGTTTGACAGTACTGACAGACTGCACAGCCTTGATAAGTTCTGAGGTCTCAAACTGTGAATTCTCAAGGTATACTTATTTATCTTAAGAACTGTTGCAACGTTTTTGATTGCCTAAATAAGAATTCATGTGTAAAAATTCTGTCAGTCTACTGTCAAGCAAACATGCATTTTGACACATCAAAAAGTACTATTGTTTTTCAGTCACAGCCTTTGTTTTCCAGTTGATCAGATCTGGCTTCCTAAACAACTGGAATACAACTGGAATGCAATTTCAATTCAAATAGAGTTCTTCACCAAAGACCACAAACTTCCAAATATCAAGACCTTCCAGCTGTTTTGCTTGAAGAGTCAAAGCGCTGGAGGAGTAGTTATGATATTAATGTTCTATTTGCAGTGTGTAATATTCCCCGTTGAGGTCACAGACACCCTTCAGTTACAGAAGATGAGACATTTTGATAGCTTTTTGGCCTGGTTTGAAAGGTTCGGGCAACACGTTCCTGGGTACAAAAGATAAGAAAAGATTCTCATTCCAGTGAGAATCTCAGCCAAAATCTTTAAAATGACGGGATAAAATCCTCCTCTGAAACAATATCATTAGTGAAAAGTAACAACCAAATATAAGCTTACTTGGATTTGTCCCAGTTTTCTGAAGGCCACAGGTAATCTTTTTGACTACAGTTCAGCCTTCTACATTGGTTGTACAACTGCTTGGCTTGAGCCTCAGCTGTTTATCCATGCAGGTGTACGTTCCCTGAGAATCATTGGATCTTGTGCACATTGTCAAGTAAATGACACGTGAAGTAAGATCAAAAATAAAGTGGGAAAGATGTAATGGTCATTAAAATTAAGAAAATAATTGAAATAATTTAATAAATATTTAGGATTCAATTTAGCACAAATGAAGCTGGTAACTGTATAAACGTTTGGTTATTACAGATGGAGGATTCAAGATCAAGACAAAGTCATATTTACTGTATTGCAATGGATAAAATTTTACAGTAATAAAACTGGTTCCAGCAATGATATCAGCAGGTCATATATCATAGGGCTTGTTTATTCTCACATTTGCTGCTACATTCATGTATTGAAATGATTTTAAATGATTGCAGTCATTTAAAATGATTACATTCCGGTCTACCCTGACATAAATTGTGTGGCCATATTCTTTGTTTTCATATTGTTTGTGAGGATGAATTATTTTCATTTACAATTGATTGAATCAGGTAGCTAAAACAAGAATGTTGCCTTGAGCTTGACAAAAAGTAGCATGATGGCGATGAAATAAAAGATGAAGTGATTTTCTGTTGGGCAATCCAAGAAACATTTTGTTTTGATTCAACTTGCTTTTGTCTCAGTTTCTCTTGTCAGGAAAACAGTCATATGGACATGTGTTTTTAGATGTTCTCCAGCTTCATTTGCTAGTAGGAGGGGGCATGTTTCTAGAAAAAGGAAAGTCTGATGCTATTCAGATGTCTTTCTTACAATGCTAAAAGTGAAGGTCATTTATTTTGTCCTTCGTGCCCATGACTTTTCTTTGTAAAGCATCAATATTATATACTGAAACCATTTTTTTGTCCCCAGAATTATTATTATTTTTCTCAGATTTATCCAAAGACAAAGCCGAAAGACACATGTGTGGATGTGTGGAACATGTAATAGCTTCAAAAGAATGAACTTGATCTAAAAAAAAGGTTGATTTTTTTTTTTCATTCAAGTATATCAAATCAAAAGCAACCCTCTAAGCACCTCCAGAAATTATTCAAGAAAAAGTCTCTGAGCTAATGCATTTAACTTCTCTTTCACATATGCATAAAAAGAGAACGGAAACCTATCTCAAAATATTTCTGGCATTTTTGCCAGGTCAGTGAACAGAATATGCAGCAGAGTGAAAGGATAACACAACAGCTAATACACTGATTTTTTGTGTTTGTGCTTATATCCACACAAACAACATTTACATTTAAGCTAAGAAAATAATAGGTAACCTTCATATCATCTACAGATGACTAAACTGCCCTTTGACCAAAAAAGAAAAAAAAAGAAAAAAAAAATAACAAAAAAAAACCTGCTAAAAATTAATGCTGTCTATAGACTCATTCTCTACCAAATGTTCCCTAAAGAACTCCCTTAAACCAGATGGCCTCAGTAGAAGGAAATAAATAAATAAATAAATAAATAAAAGATTAAAAAAAATCATTTTTGTTCAACAACTGTGATTTGTGGAAGCGGTAGGAATAAGGGGAAAGGAAAATTCCTAAATGCAAATTCTGAATTTCACACAGATCATATCTTTGGTTCAAGATTGCAAGCAGACATCCTTATTAACAGCTACATTTTTAAGCATTCTAGTAGTTTTGCCTTCTCAAATACGACGTTTAATTTCCTTTTCCTTGCAGCTAATTCAAAATTTCATTAATTCTAGGTAGAACTATCTCAGACAATTTGATGAAAAATGTTTCCTGTAATCTCTTAAGTGTTATATTGTTTTACCTATTGTCTGATAACAACAATGAATCTATTTTAAAAATTATTGAGCCTTGTCACTACACTTTTTTGCAACCACCTCCTCTTTAAGTAGCTACACAAGGTTGCAAAGCAAAGTGTTCACATTGTTTTCAGTGTCTGCAAGTGGCATTTGTATTCTATCAGCACAGTGTCGGCAAAAGATAACACCCATACTTCTTATGTTTATATTTTTCTAATCTATAGTTATAATAATGACGTCCTGTCTGATTGAAGTATCAACAAAGAGACGACTAGATGAACGTCAGCTGTAGTCTTGGGAAGTTTGTTTGGCTTATATTGAAGGTTATGGAAGCTTTAGTACCATTTATATGACAGTAATGCATTAAAATGAAAAATCATTTAAAATCTAGAATTGAATCATCAACAGAAGTATAGAAAAATAAAAGTGAATTAAGCTTGTTCTATCCTTTATCTGAGTGGTTTTTTCCTAACTCACAAGAAAGTTCATATAAAGAAAATGTCACATGAGGTTACAGAGCAAGAAAATGGACATGATGCTTAAAAGGACCATTTGATCCCTAAAGTTCATGGTGCTAATGCACTTTGTGCTGGCCTCCTGAAGTCCTGTGTTTTTATCAGCTTTCATATAGGGAAAAGACAAAGCATTTCTTCTTTATAGTTAGAAAACAAACAAACAAACAAACAAAGTAGTTTAAATCCCTGCATCAAAATCTGAACAATGTATCAAAGAAACCCAAAATATTTTAAAAGAAGTTTGGAATGACTAAGACTTGGAATACTGTAAATATGATGTGAAAATTTAAACTAAAGTCTTAGTCAAGTCTTATAGAATCTTAATTTCTCAAAGAATCATGCCTTAGGCTAACACACATAAAATCACTCATTGTTCATTTAATCTTGAATTTCATGTATCATTGAGTATCATTACTCATTTAATCTTAATCCTACTACTATGCATTCCAAGAATTTCATACCCTAGGGACTTCTTTGAGCCTTTTGCCCAGCTATGACAACTGCATCTGCCTCATCAGAAAACAAATGCTAAGTAATGCTACTTACTATATCTAACACAACTCCATTTTAAATATTCAAATCTCCTTTCAACTTTTCACCATTATGCCCATGAAGTAAGAAAATGCTTATAAATGTCAAGTATTTTTCACATTACATTTTTTCATCGCAAATTCTTTGAGGGTTTTCTCAAAACAAACAAACAAATAAAAACTCTTGGAGAAAAAGGTATCAAAATCAGATCAAAGGCTTTGTGGAGGGAGTCTGATGAGCCCATGGAGCATGGATGGTTTGCAATAGCTTTCATTTTAAAATTAATGGCCAAAACCAAGATTTTTACTGATGAGATTTCCAAGATATGGAAGCATAAACCTAGTAATCACCTCTTGGAAAATAGTTGCCAAAGAATAGTGTTAACATTTATCTTAAAATTCACACTGAATTTTTTTTTCATTTGCTTTCACACACAAAAATCAAGCACCTGCAGAAACTTGATCAATAAAAGCCACTTGCCTTCTGTCTTGATGCATACTGCAATTTGAATCATAGAATGAATATTCAATTTTTTTTACTTCTCTCATGATTCATTTATGTGTACTCTTAAATTATTATTATTTTTAAGCACTTGACCTACTTCTGCACTCACTTTTCACTCACTTTTTCACAATTTATTTTGAGATAGATTTGCTAATTGTAATAAAAGATGTTTCTTTGTTGTGGTTTAACCCAGCAGGCAGCTAAGCACCACACAGCCATTTGCTCAGTCCCTGGCAGTGGGATGGGGGAGAGAATCAGAACAAAGGTTGAAATAAAGACAGTTTAATAGGGCAGAAAATGAAGGGAAAATAATGACAATAATTATGATACAGGAATATACAAAGCAAGTGATACACTATACAATTGTTCACCACTCGCTGACTGATGTCCAGCCAGACCCCAAGCACCAGCCAGCTTTAAAGAAAAGATTTCTTTATGTGTAGCAAATAATATAAAGCCACAGGTACTCTAATGTATATAGGTTTTTTATTACTCCTTAAATGTGTCTGTGAACATGTATATTGGATGTATATCTAATTCAGTTTAAAGTTCAGGTAAGTAGCATAAGTGGGGTTTCTAGCATTAGTTCTTAGCTCTGTCTTAATTGGCATCCTATCTTAATTTAGGCATTCCATGAAGACTGGTCAGAAATGCAGAGGGCTTGAGCTACTGTGTGTTGGTACAACATTCAGAAAAAAAAAAAAAAAATGCAGGGCTCTTCTGAATTAGAATAGCAACACAATATGCAGATTAATAAGCCCTGCTTAGGTTCTTTGCGCAATAGCTAACAGGCTTTAACTCATGTTGAGAGAAGGTAATCTGCCACTTTCTTGTCCTTTGATTAGCCATTTATGCTTGTATTCTGCCTGTAATTGTGCAGCTTTTTGCTTTCATCTTATCCAGTTAAAAAACAACAACAACAACAACAAAACACACACAAAAAAACAACCTGTGTCCAATAACACCAAACTTACATAAATAACATAAGGAAGGATGTTACAGCTGTGCACTGACAAACGACTGTAATGAAAGCCATCAAAAAACTCAAGACAGATAGTGATGAATTTGAGTTAGACAGTTTTAGAATGAAAATAAATATAAGGTGGGAATCCCTTTTTGGGGGCGGGTGGGAGTTAAAAAAACTTCTATATTACATGCATAGGGCCATCACTGTAAAAGAGATGCTCATATTCATTATTTAATAAAGAATGGTATCTAAAACCATGATTACGTAATATTTAACTTCTGGTGCATTTATATAACGCAGTTCCAAAACCTACAAAATCAAGTGTTTCTAAATAGTCTAAAAGAGCTATGTATCTAGTTCCTTTTCTCAAGGCTAACACATCCAATAACCTTCTAATTTTAATTATTCTTCCTTTATACCTTCACCTTTTTCTCTTAGTTATTCTGGTATAAAACACTAATATAACAAACTATTCAGCTCTAACCTAGACTATATTGGAAACTCTATAAAAAAAAAAAAAAAAGAGAGAGAGAGAAGAAATACTAAATATGAATCTGGACATGACATTGTGTTGAATATAACAAGATTTAATTTTATATTTGGATTTCTAACTGGAATAGAACCTGTCAGCCATTGTTGTTATATAGTACTGCTACCAATGACATGGACTAAGTTCTAGAAAGTTTTCTATTTATTTTTCTCATTTTTATGTTTGATTAATCTGTTTGATTATCTGCATCACCCTTCAAACAACAGGATATGCACAACTCTGGGACAAGTTTAGGAATGTGAATTGGGGGTAAGAAAGAATAGGAGGCAGAAGAAAAACTCTCAGGTTGGTATTGCTTCTTTAGCATATTACCAAAATATAACCTTAATTGTGTTGCATTCTTATAAGGAAGACCTACTGATCTAAAAGAATGCTTTACCCTGCATCCAACAGAAGACTGGAGGCCCAGCTGTGATGCACATGGAATATTGTGAATTATTCTTTTTCTTGAAAAAAATCCAAATACAAATAAATCCTGAAGTCAATGCAGCTATTCAGGATATATTGATGACTGCAGACTGCTTTTGAGCTGGGACCAAAACCCTAGGAAACATGGGTTGTAAAGCTAGATCATGAGTATCCTAGGCACTATTTTGTTTCAGTTAAGAATGAGATCATCTGACTTCTATATTTAAATATATTGGAGAAGGTAGCTTGTATAGCGAAGATTTTTCTATGTTTTTTCCTTCTTTTTTTTTTCTGAAGAAGTTTGTTTAAAAGAGGTCTGCCTCTACTGTCTTTGTTATTGTGAGCTGGGGAATTAAATAGTGTAAGCACTGTGTAAATAAAAATTAGGAAAAAAAGAGAGAGAGAGAGAGAGAGGAAAAGAAAACACAAATACATTAATATAAATGACAACTCTGTCCCCTTATCTTTGTGTTCAAAACTTGACACAATGTTCTCTGGGAAGACAAGCATATGGGTTTTATTGGACTTTGGCTCTGTGTTCTTCCATTAAAGCAGTAAATACATTCACATTTGGGGTGGAAGAGTTTGTGTTGTCCTCATGGCATTAATAAAAAACTTTCCATTCCCCGAAAAAAAAAAAAAAAAATCAATGATGATCCTTTTAAAATGTCTGATATAGGAATGCAAAAACAATTATGAAATTTGGCTCTGAATATGATAATTGCATATACCCAACCAAAATACCTACAATGCCAGTGAATGTAGAGAGGGCTCCAGGGAGCCTTCCAGTACCTGAAGTGGGGGGTACAGGAAAGCTGGCGAGGGACTCCTTATCAGGGAGTGTAACAGTAGGGCAAGGGGTAGTGTTTCTAAACTAAAAGAAGGGAGATTTAGATTAGACATTAGGAAGAAATTCTTTTCTATGAGGGTGGTAAGGCACTGGAACAGGCTGCCCAGAGAAGTTGTGGATGCCCCATCCCTGGAAGTGTTCAAGGCCAGGTTGGATGGGGCTTTGGGCAACCTGATCTAGTGGGAGGTGTCTCTGCCCATGGCAGGGAGGTTGGAATTAGATGATCTTTGAGGTTCCTTCCAATTCAACCCATTCCATGATTCTGTGGCTAATCTTACTATCTGATAATCTTATAATCTGATAATATGTCATTATCTGATGAGATGACTTAAAGAAATTCCTGTCCTGCAAAGATACATTTTCTAGATAACATGCATTAATGAGGTTGATTAAAGTAGGGCCAATTCTGGAGAAGTAATCTACTATGATAATTAATGTTTCCTTTCCCCAAAAGAAAGCAAGAAACCAGTCTATTGTTACCTGAAGCCATGGGTAACTGTGCAGCTTTGTAGAGTCAAGATTTTATATTTTGTTGTTGCACCGTTCACATATCTGTTATATGCTTTGCTGTGCCAAGTAAATCATCATATAAATTGTGTTTGTGACCTTCAAGCAGATGTCCCGTAGTGCCATAGTGGTCAGTTCCAGAGAGCTGTTTCCTTCCAAATATGCTAGAAGACATTTAAAGGTCATTCTGGTTCTGTCTGTTTAACTGAAAGCAAGGATAACAGTTCAAGAATAAGTCCTTTGACCTTACCTTTTTTTGGCTAAAGTGATTGCCTTCTGGAAAATGTCGCCTTTTAATTGCTTATCTGTAGTTTACTGAAATCTGACAGATCCTGGAACTAGCATCAGAACAAGTTCAGTGTGGACAACACTCATGACAGCCTTTTCTCTTCTACAAATTTCTGCCTTATCAGCACCACAGGTAGAATGATTATTTATAGAAGTATTTACCTGTTCTGTTGCTGCTAGAATTACAAAAGGAAAATATGTCACCATCAAAATTCTCTCTTAGAGTCTTCTTAGAATTATTAAGGTATTTATTCACCGTATCCCCAATTCTGGTAGAGCTTTTATTAGCATGACATCTGGATGAACTGCAGAAATACTGATGTCTAGTGTGTCAACAGCTACCACAGCTAGTGAGTATATTCACACCTCATTTGATATATAATCTTTTCCTTTTGGAAACTCTGAGTTAATAATTAGAGATTATGATACTTCTTATTGATCTTAGTATCACATAATAAACATGGCCTTTCTTGCCTACTTATGAAAAAAAAAAAAAAGAAAAAAAAAAAAAACATTGGAAGGTACTTTCATTTCATTTGACCCAGTAAACAGGAGCATGCAGGGAATACCAGCAGAACGATTGCCGCAGAAAATACACAGTGTTTTTCCTGGTACTGTTTGTTCTTTAGTTAAACCAAAAGTCATCAGACATTAGAACTGGCAAGACCAGCTGCCTCATGGGCTAAATAATGTCTGTTAAAGAGTCGTTCATCCCACTGTTCTGTCTTTGACAGAGACATCAGAAGATGTTATTTAGAAATAAAATTTAAGCCTGGCCACCAACATTAGTCTATCACACATACTTCACTGCAGTATGTGATTATGGATGTATAGTCCACCAATGCATCTAAATCACTTCATGAACATAATGATACTATCTGACTTACAAGCCTCCTATGGCAACTGATTTCCAACAGAAGTTCTTTAGTAACTGTAAAGAAGTATTTTCTTTTACTTGTTTAAAACTGATCTGCCTACCAGTTTTGGTAAGTGTCCCTTTGTTCTAATTTTGTGGGATTTGGTTAACAGTTTTGCATTCACCTTATTCACTGCTTTAGCATTTTCTAAGTCTCAGGCACATCCTCATCAAACTTTTTACTCATCCCCCTGGACTTTTGCTCAGACTATAGAATCCCTCTCTTTTTAGTCTCCTCTCATTCCCTTGCCTTGCTCTGTATTTTCTCTGACTACTGTTCTGGAAATGAGAACTGCACACAGTACAGAAAATCTGGGTGCATTAAGGCTTTATACAGGCTAAAAATTATGGTTTCTGTTTCATACTTAGTAGGATAACATCCAATACTATTTCATGACACTGAATATTTTGCTGGCCTTTTTGGCTGCCGCTACATGTTGTGCAGATGTTTTCAAAGAACTGGCATTGAATACTTCAGTCTTTCGTTCCTGATGTGTAACTGTCATTTCCAAATTCAGCATAGGCTAATCACACTTAAATATTTTCCCCAAGGTGCATTGTCCTGCAAATATCTAAACTGAAGTTCAACTGCCACATTTCTACCTGTTCGATCATTTCATAAATTTCTTCTGGCACTCCTCACCGTCAGTGTGATATTTGAACACCTGCAACACCTTATCTTCTCCTGCAGCTTCGAGATTTCACTCTGAACTCCCTTCCGCAAGTGACTGAAGTGACTGATGAAAATGTTGAACAGAATGGGTCTCAGCATAGCTCCCTGGAAAAAAGATCACTGATCCTTCTCCACCCTGAAATGTGACCATTAAGCCCTGTCTTTCATTTTCTATTCTTTCCTCAGTTTTCCATACATAAAATATAACTTTCCTCCCATTCAGCTGCTATTTGTTTTCCTTAACCAGCATTGGGTATGGAATCTTGCACAAGGCTTTTTTTTTGAAAGATTTTATGCCCCTACATATGGATCTTCTTTGTCCACATCCATTTTTTTTATACAAACAAACATAACATAATTTTTTATAGCCTTCTTAACTTATGTAGGGATTTTACTGGATCACACAGGGATTTTACTGGATCACCTTCCTTTCTTTTTGAACTGTGGGGCACTTGTGGTACAGTATTTTTTAATATGCCCAGACTGTTGGGATTGTTCCTTTGGAGATTGTGCTTTATTTTACTAATTGCCTTATACTTACTTAAATTCTGTAGATTTTGGATTTTTTATTCTTTTTCTTTTTTCTTTTAATTTGTATATCAATCTGCTGGACTGATTTGGCTTTCTCTATCCTGCTCAGACTTCACCAATTGTATTATGATTACAGAGTACCTTCCCCACCACAGCTTCCTCAGCTTCCCAGGCACTAATCAAGACCAAATTCAAAATAGCAGGTTTCTTGTAAGTTCTAAGAATTTTCTTTTAATGAAACAGTCATTAACCGTTTCCAAAAAGTTTTCCTCTACATCTTATCTTCATGAGGTGTTGCACCATTTTTCATGCAGAGAACTGAAATCTTTCACTATCACTATTTGTCACAATCTGCAGTTTTTCTACTCTCGTTTTAAATTTTTTTCGATTACTACCATAATCCTGATTTAGGCAGCAATACATACTACTGTGTTTTTAATAGTTAAATATATAGAATTTCCACCCATAGCAACTTCACACTGCTTTGCTTTTCCCACAACATTTTAATGCACTTATACCTGCTAACATCCATAATATATAGCATTTTTCCTGCACATCCTATTCTGTCCTTCCTATATCCTGTTCAAAAGTTTAGCTGTTGAGCCAACGCAGGATTGTATCTGTTTCTGCTGCAATTTTCACAGGCTTCCTTCTTCATTTTCCATTATTCTCAGTTCTTCACCCTTAAAATATGCTAAAATGTATATTTTCTTTTCTTATTCCACTTCCAGAAAGACAGATTTATTTTTTTTTTTTTTTTTTTGACATCAAGAAGTGCAGGCATATAAAAAAGAAACTAATCACTTCAATTCTCATATCATAATCTCTTGCAATACATTGTATACTATTAAGAAAACTGGAAAAATCTGTATGAAGCCTGTTCAGTATACATGATCACTAAAATAAGATTTAATTCAAACAATAATGCTGACAAAAAATAGTGCTTAAGATTGATGCAGGAATGGCAGTAGGAATTAAATTAAGAACAACAAAATCATCTCAGATCCATAGCAAGGGGAGGAAGCCAGTGAGCCCAGAGAGGACTTAGCATAAATTGCTACTGCAGGCAAAGGAAATTGTTTATTGCTAGCCACGATGGTAGGGGAAAGGGAACCATCAAGCCAAGATTTTGCTAATCCTGCACAAATATATTTGTTATTCCTTGCTATGAGAGAGGGACTTACAGAATCACTGATCTAGCGTAATAATGAGGCCTCAAGATATTCATTAACAGCAACAGAATTTTTGAACTATTGAATTGCTGATCTAAGACGAGCATAAAACAGGAGAATTAATGCAATAAAGGTGAAGATAAGATGGTTGCAGAAAAAAAAAAAAAAAAAAAAAGTGTGTGTGTGGGGGAAGCAGTGGTTTATTTGAGTCAGTTTTGAAGAACTGGTTCCCTGAGAGAACATCTGCAGGACAAGCAGACAATTACTTAGGGTTACAGTGACCAGTTATCACTGGCTTAAGAAACTGGTTAAGAGCAAACAATGAACCATCAGTCTGGAAAACTGAGGGAGTAAGAACAGAAGGCATCTCGAGGAGATAAAAGAACCCCCAGAAACTGCCACATTGGGTTCAACAGAAGACACTCAGCACTGCAGACAGCAGCAGATGAGAATCAACTGCAACAGAAGTCATCATCTTCTCAATGCCACCTTGCCACCTTGGCAAGCTGGGTTGAATGACACTGAGCCCCTGTGCGCCAAGTGTGGATGCTCAGGACTAACAAAGGGGTCTTGTGGACCTTTGTTGTTTGGGAGAACCTAGGGATTTGGGAATGCCTATGACAACCATGACAATCTGCTGCTGGTATTTGCATGATTGTGTACTGCTGAATTTGTTGTTAAAAAATACAGGGACTCCACGTAATAGTGCAAGTACAACTTAAGAACATGTCAGACAGAAGAATCTTTATTAGCTATGATGATAGTGAGAGAACATACAGCCAGCATCTCCACCCCTGCATCCTTGTTTTCTGCCAAGTGATTGCAGTAACCCAACCTATATACTGTTTCAGAAAAAGGAAAGAGTTGAGGAAAAACAATCATTCCAAAATTAACAAGGCCAGGCACCCATCTCTAGGAGTGATGGACTCTTTAGTAGTTTGCTAACTGCCACAGTTCTAAAGAGGAATTAAAAAGTGAATAATGTGACAATATGGAGAGATGACTCCTGATGGAGCCTATAGGAGTGTTGCACTTAGTATTATCTTAGCTTAGAAGTTGGGAGTTGGAAACAATGACAGCATGTTAGCTTCTAGTTGAAAGGAATGATGTTTTAGTTAGTATATACTAAACTAAAACTAAACTAAACTAAACTAGTATAGAATGATGTTTAGTTAGTATAACTATAGGTATAAACTAACTATTTTATACTAACTAATAGCTTAATATAATAGAGTTAATACTAACTAAACATCATTCTATACTGGTCCTCTCAAATCTTAAATATTAATAATTTTACTACCACACTTGTAACTATCCACTACCATTATTCCAGCCAAAGTTCTATTGGAGCATAGTCATATTATCCACCACAACTCTCATATTCATTGTTGCAGTTGCTGACTTGTTCATTACTTGTGGTTTTACAGTTGTCTATCACCTACATTTTGATATATCATAGATGTATTTACTTCACTAAGTTTTATATAGTTGCATACAGCTAAACTGTAGTTGTATTAAGCTGCAACTGTTGTATTAAGCTCTGTTAAATGAAAGCATGCTATTAAAAGTTACCATATATGCCTTACAGAATCACAGCCCATTTCCTCACAGTCCAGTAGTTGAGGGGATGTTAAAAAGTCACACCATAAAAAAATATTTTTATATTTTTCTATAACGTATATAAACATAACATATATATAACATATATATAACATATATATAACATATATAGGGATATATAAAAGTATACCATGAATACATTCAGATCTTCATTAGAAATTCACGTATTGCAAAAATACAACTTTACTAAAGCACAGTTACAACTATTTTAAATGTAAAATATCAGAGTAATAAGACACAAAGGATTCTTGATACAAAAGAAGAGAAAGAACAGCATGGTCTTGATGAAATATGAGCCAAAATAGTGTTCCTTCTTGAACTTTTGAAACCCAGGGACAAATTTTACAAACAGATATAGAAAAGCATTATAAGATTTTAATAATTTAAAATGAACCACTTATTTCCAGCTCAAAATACTTCACAAAACACTTCAGTAAGTCTCATGATATTGTGAGAGAGAATAAATTAATGACAAAAAGTTAAAAAAGCATATTGGACGATTCAGAAAGTTTTATATCACCTTTGTGAGAAATACAATTCAGTGAATGTCTTGCCTAAATTCATGTATGGAAATATAATCATATAGATGTCATATATGACATAGGAGAGAAATGACCACAACTATGGCCAAAAACGACTCCAAGGACTTCTTTAGTAAGAAAGGGAAACTACAGATAAGTTTGAACTACTTGTGGATAAGTCTTCATAAAAATGTTAAAAATGAATTTCCCAGTGCATAATAAAATCACAGAATCATACAATATCCTGAGTTGGAAGGGACGCAGAGGTATTATTAAATTCTACTCCTGGCTACACACATGACCACCCCAAAATCAAACAATCTGTCTGAGAACATTCTCCAAACACTTCTTGAACTCCAGCAAGCTTGGTGCCTTGACCACTTCCCTGGGGAGCCTGTTCTAGTGCACGACCACCCTCTCGGTGAAGAACCTCCTCCTAATACCCAGTCTGAACCTCCCCTGACACAGCTTCATACTGTTCCCTCGGGTCCTATCACTGGTCACCAGAGAGAAGAGATCAGAGCCTCCCACTCCCCTCTTGAGGAAGCTGTAGAGGAAGCCACCCCTCAGTCTCCTCTTCCCTAGGCTGAACAAACCAAGTGACTTCAGCCACTCTTCATATACGTCTTCCCCTCTAGACCCTTCACTATCTTTGTTGCCCTCCTCTAGACACTCTCTAATAGGTTTATATCTTTCTTATATTGTGGCACTCAAAACTGCACACAGTACTTCAGGTGAGGCCACACCAGTGCGCAGAGTAGAGCAGGACAATCACTTACCTTGATCGCTAGCAATGCTGTGCTTGATGCGCCCCAGGGCATGGTTGGCCCTTTTGGCTGCCAAGGCATGTTCAACTTGTAGTCAACCAGAACCCTCCAGATCCCTTTCCACAGGACCGTTCTCCAGCCTCTCATCCCCCAGTCTGTATATATATCCAGGATTGCCCCATCCCAGGTACAGAATCCGGCCCTTGTTCTTGTTAAACTTCATGCAGTTGGTGATTGCCCAGCCCTCTAGTTTGTCAAGATCTCTCTGGAGGCTAGTTTGAACAGAAGACTGATGACAAGCAGTAAGGAAAAAGTGAATGACTGTCCTTTCACTAGCCATACTCACTGTAACAAAAGCTATCTATAAATAAATATGTGAAATACCAGCAGACAGCATGTTAATTGTCTACTTTTGAGTACAAAGCATGTTCCAATTTTCCCCAGCTCCTGACTCCACCTAATCTCTTTCATTCGTCCTAAATCCTAGTACAGTCTGTACCTATTACTGGTTCCTAGTCATAACATCCCTCTTCAAGCTCCTCATCCAGTCTCTTATCTTTGGATTGCAAACCCATTCTCCATGCCTGTTTTAGTCATTATTCCAATTTATTACAATTAATCAACCTGCACCAATAATTTGTCTGATCTCTGTTTTCGCTAAGCTGTTCCCATTCCCCTCCACGAATCCTCATCCAGTCATTCTAACTATTTTCAGCTTTCCTTTCCACATGATTTGAGAACATTTCCTTTCCTAGGATTCCCAGTCCCAGTCATGACAGGCCATGTACTTTCCAATTCATAGAATCATAGAATCATAGAATCATAGAATGGCCTGGGTTGAAAAGGACCTTAAAGATCATTTAGTTTCAACCCCCCTGCTCTGGGCAGGGTTGCCAACCACTAGAGCAGGCTGCCCAGAGCCACATCCAGCCCAGCCTTGAATGCCTCCAGGGATGGAGCATCCACAACCTCTCTGGGCAACCTGTTCCAGTGCCTCACCACCCTCTGAGTGAAAAACTTCCTCCTAATATC
>VXAA01001321.1:0-16262 GCA_013399115.1 Anseranas semipalmata
TTTGGCTGGGACAGAGTTAATTTACTTCATTGAGGCTCCCACAATACTATGTTTGGGATTTTTGATGAAAATAGTGGAGATAACACACCAATGTTTAGTTGTTGCAGANCACCAATGTTTAGTTGTTGCAGAGCAGTGCTCACACAGAGCCAAGGCCTTTCCAGCTCCTCGTGCTGCCCTGCCAGCAGGAGGCTGGGGGTGCGCCAGGGGCTGGAGGGGACACAGCCAGGACAGCTGGCCCAGGCTGGCCAAAGAGATGTCCCACACCTTGTGGCCTCATGCTCAGCAATAAAGCTGGGGGAAAGAAGGAGAAAGTGTGTATGTGGGGGGAACATTCGGAATGATGGCGTTTGTCTTCCCAAGAAACCATTACTCATTAGTGATGAACCCTGCTTTCCTGGCAGTGGCTGAATGCCTGCCTGCCAATGGGAAGCAGTGAATAGATTCCTTGTTGTGCTTTGCTTGTGTGTGTGGTTTTTGCTTTGCCTGGTAAATTGTCTTTATCTCAACCCATGAATTCTCACAGTTTACCTTTCTGATTCTCCCCCCATTCCCACCTGGGGAGAGTGAGGGAGTGCTGTGTGGTGCTGAGCTGCCTGCTGGGTTAAACCACGACAGCAGGACAGTGTCAAATGCTTCACACAAGTCCAGGTAGTTGATGTCACTTGCTTTTCCCTTATCCACAAATGCTATTCCATCATAGAAGGCCACTAAATTTGTCAAGCACTATTTGCTTTTAGTGAAGCCATGTTGGCTGCTGCTAATCACCTTCTTTTCAATGTGCCTTAGCATAGTTTCCAGGGGTATCTGCTCCATGATCTTGCTGGGCACTGAGGTGAGACTGACTGGTCTGTAGTTCCTCAGGTCGTCTTTTTTTCCCTTTTTAAAAATGGGGGTTATGTTTCCCCTTTTCCAGTCAGTGGGAACTTCACTGGATTGCCACCACTTCTCAAATATGATGGATAGTGGCTTAGCATCTTCATCTGCCAGTTCCCTCAGGACCCTTGGATACATCTCATCAGGTCCCATGGACTTGTGCACCTTCATGTTTCTTAGATAGTCTCAAACCTGATCTTCTTTGAACATTCAAAAAATATTGAGAATGCCTTTTAAACTTAAATTTCCATGTTGGCAGGTAGAAGTTTTTGAAAGAAGGCTCATACTATGGGAACATAAAGCCTTTTTTTTCTGCATATATATATATTTGATATTTCTGTTGTGATGCACTTAACCAAGTCAGAGTGTAGGAAGTGAATGTAACATATAGGAAGGTAAGCCTCATCCTTTATTTTTTTATAATATCAGTTTTCCTAAAGCATTTTAGTATTTCAGTTTAGCACTTATAATTTAATGACAGAATCACTGGATTGACTTCAGTTGTTTTGCTTGTATATTCCTTGTTGCGAAAATTGTCTTTGCATTCCTTAAGTTGCTGATAAAGTTTTGAGCTGGAGTATTATTTAGATTTATTGATTGATTTGGATTTCTGTTGCATACTTTTACCACTAGAACCACAGGAGTAATTGCTAGCTTCTTGTTTTCAGGAGAGGGCATTACCAGTAATCACATACCCGTTTTCTAGATGGTACATTCTGCAGGAGGACAAGATTTTTTTATCTCAAAGCTAACAAAAATCTGGTGTAGGAGTTACTGGGAAAACATCCAGAGTAGACTTAGTCTGAAAGGCAGCATGCCAAGCAGCCAGCACTTAGGGCTGCACTTCCTTTTGCTAACTGTTCAGGCAATAACTTTATATAGGTCACAAGGTGACAACTTGATAAGATTTGTATATTGCACGGTTGCCAGTTAATTCCTCATTTGAAATATATAAGTGCAACTTTATAATATATAGATCTTGTATTGGACTTCTGTATAGGTGGTAATTTCCATCCATACTCTTTTTTTTTTTTTTTCCCTCTTTCTATCTGTGTCTGTTTTGCAATTTGTCCAGGTTACCATATTCATTGATTCATTGGAGGCATTAGAAAAAAAAATGAAACAGTTGGCTCTGTTAATCAAGATCCCTGTAGCAGTTTTATACCACTATTTATGGGTTACCAGGATGCCTGAGGAAAGAGACTATTCATCAAATATGTTTTTCAATTGTTTGCTATAGCTGTGGGTCTGAATAAAACATGCCTCTTGGAAAAACTCAGCCATCTTTTAGTTTTGAATTGTTTCCCTGCAGAAATTCTGATATGATTTTATTGTTAATAGAATAACTCCAGTAGAGATAGCATCTAAAAATATTCTTAATTATGGATGATGCAATACGTTAGACCAAGTACTTTGTTCATACTAAGCTAGTTCTTGCCTAAGTTTTAAAAGTTGAAGTGGCTAAGTGTCACCCTTGTCTATTGGGGTGACATCCTGTCCCTACTGAAAAGGTTTGTTCCATTTATTGTCAGAGTTTTCTTTGAGCAATTCCAGGAAGCTTGTTCCAGAGTTCTTTATACACTGACTCCAAAGTTTTGTCTGCAAAGGCCACTAACTTCAAACTGAACAACTGCATAACAAAATTCATCTGCAGTACAAAACCAGACAGCTACAGCTTAAAAGACACCTTGCTGGGAAGCAAGTTACCAATGTGAAGTATTTGAAAACATCTGGTTCAAATATATAGTTCCCTTGATCCTTGCTACACTTAATCCATCAATTTTGAAAATATTTAGTATTTAACATTTAGTATTAAACGTTGCATTCAATGTTTTATGCTGTGGCAGAGAGAACATTCAGCTTGTGTTTCTCTTCTGCTATATCACCAAATCATAGAATCATTGATTCATAGAATCATTTAGATTGGAAAAGACCTCTAAGATCATCAAGTCCAACTGTTAATCTAGCACTGCAAATTCTACCACTAAACCATGTCCCTAAGCGCCACATCTACATGTCTCTTGAATACCTCCAGGGATGGTGACTTAACCAAACACAGCAAAAGTACTGCGGGTTGTAGCCCTCTCGTCTAGATTAGAATATCAATCTTGAAATGTTATTACCTTAGTCTAGAGGTGTGGGTTGGATTCTAATAGCTTTCTGAGTATGGATTTACACTTCTAAAAGGAAAAGGAAATGATCTCAAAAAGTGAACGATGGGAGCAGTACATTCAGCAATATGTCCTCCTCCATCAAGACTAGACTAGTTTAGATGGACATTTGTCAAATCATCCTTGGTTTTCAGTGCAACAACCCTTTTTTGATTCTCTTTGGGGTTTGCAGGATAATGGATAGTAAGGCAGCACCATTGTTTCCCATTTCTTTATAGTCGTGCAACAGTTGCATGCTTCTGATTGGAAAAGGGAGGAAAATCAACTATTTTGTACTAGAAAATTATTCTACACAAAATCTATTTTGTGTAGAAAATTAATCCCCTTAGCTTATAGATATGATTGTGCTTTAATGATTGGAGTAGGTTCTTTTACTAGTCACTAAGTATTACATTCCAAAATGAATATATACTCAGATAAGTTTCTTTTATGGGTACATGCTTATCCATTTCGGTACTAGCAAAAACAACAAGTAGTTTTGACATCAGCTAACACATCAGCAGCAACTAGAATGGTTTTATCCTAGCTGTTGTGGTGGCTATTATTGTTGGTTTTACTAGCAGTGGTACTTGGGAAACCCAATCTGAAGTCAAGTTCTGTTGTTCCAGACACCCTGTGGACTAATAGTAAGAAAAAAAAAGCAGATTGTCACTATCTTTGACAGCTTGCAGTCTACTTTTAAGGCTGAATGCAATGAGTGGATAAAACAGATATATAGGTTTGGGAAGGTAAGATTATAAACCAGGTCCATAAATTAAAAGCAGAGAACTTAGTTCACTGACTTTTTTGCTACCATATTTACTGGCTGAATGTCAATTGGACTCTTTTGCTTCCCCAAATTTACCCTTAAAATACATGGTGACTGTGATACACTTCAGTTCTAAAATTCTTATCTGTTACCACACATGAGATGATGTTGTTTGGTGTGACATTTATACTTCTCGAGGTTTGTCTGTTATTTTGGTATGAGTGATGAGAAAGCTTAATGGATTTTTGCAGTGGTATGAGACTGGGTATTCTTGCATTAAATAGAAAGTGAAGACCATCAGAAAATGCTAAGTATATTTCAGTATTTGTTATATGTGAATTTAAGAGGTTGGCTTACATTCTTTGTATCTCGTTTGGGCATTACAGATGCCTAAATTAATACTTCATGTGATAGAAGTACAACATGCATACTATTAACAGTCTGAAGCTGTAAAGGAAGGGAAATTTTGGATCTAAGTTTTAGTTTGTATCCAATTTGTATAATTGCTAAGAAATACTTAGCTTACTTTTAATGGTGCTCAGCTATGTGTCTGTGTAATACAGGCAATAGTACATTCTAAGTTTGAAAAACCACAAGTTCTTGATAAAAGAGCTGAAATTAAAGGATGATGTTTGGGATGTAGATGAGGTTACAGTATGCCTGGAAAGAATAAGTAAATGTCGAGTTGGATTCTTATTTACACTAAGAATTTTGTGTTATGATTATTTTGTAGATATTTGCAAGTGTGCCATTATAAAAATATTTCTCATCTTTTATATTATGATAGCAAGGGTGTTCAGCTTCTAAAATCCTTCCGTGGTTAATTTCATTCAGGTTGTCATTGCTTCTTTCTTTTGTGAATCATTTTCACATATCAGTGCGCCTTCTGTTCTCTCCTAACCTGCTCCAGTTTGTCCCATTTCACTGGCTAAGTAGGGAACTTCAGCTGTTATGTGCTCTGAATCACTCAAGTCTAAAGATGGGATGAATATTTCCCAACTCTGTTCACTATATGTCTTGGCTTCTATCAGTTTTTCTTGCTCATGCCTGTGTAGTAACCACATAACAAGTTATCTGGTAGAGGAGGGAATAAATGTAAATTGAAATGGACTCACACTGATGCTGGCCTGCCGTAGGTAGAGGTGGATTCAGATGGACTCTGTACAAAGTTCACTTAGTAATCTGTAAAACGTTGAAGAGGTGAGGGGGTGAGAATTAATCTTTTTGGGGTACTCTCATGCTGCAGAGATGCCTGCACCTCTAACAGATTAACTTGTGTCAGCAATGGCAGTATATCAATTTAAGGAGCTGTTGATAATCTAGGTAATGGTTATTCAGTTATACCTCGATCTTGTTTCTTTCCTTGTCTCTAGTGGATACTAGCAAAGTACTTTCCATTGCCATTTAATTATGTACCTTATGCGAGTCTGTACAATGTGTTTTCTACTTGCAACAAACCTGAATGAAAATCCCAGATGCAAGCAGTGATGTCCAGGATCAAATGCTGTTGCTTGGATTCACTTCTGTCTCTGGTTTGTTAAAAAATTCAGCAAGAAACAGTAAAATAAAATAAAAAAAAAATCATAATTAAAAAAAAAAGAAAAAGGTTTAGATTTATTGTCCTCTAACTCCTCTTTGTTTTACACTTTTCCTTCTTCACAAAAGCACTTTACATGGCCATATCTTTCCTTTAAGGCAGTGAAGGACAGATATGTCTCCTCAAGTACTCCTGTCTCTTAGAGATTTAAGTATAATTGTGCCTAACCAGTTCTTCAGTCTCGTACAGGTTGCTGTGGGTAGGCCTGACTTTAGTATTAATTTTTTCTAAATATAGAGGGTTGGGTAGTTTAAATGAAGTTTACCCTATTCATTTACCAATTTTGCCTGCAGATGAGCTTTTGATCATGCTCATTTCTCTGCAGAATGCAAAAATGAGGGGCTTAAAGGTGTTACTTTATAAGTCTGCTCCCTGTCCTTTTCTGAGGATGTTTTTTTGGGTTGTAGTTTGGATTTTTTTGGGGGGAGGGAGGGGAAGGGGCAGGGAGCTGAGAGTATTCAATATGTTTTTCTGGTTATATTGGTTCTTACTTGGTTTTACATCAGAAATCAGTTATGTCCTTCATGCTGTTCTCTCAGTGCCCTGCACAGTGCTAAAATATTAAACGTGACATCTTGAGCAATAAGAATGTGTTAGATAAAGGAAGGAAAATTTCTGATCAGTCAACTGTCTGGCTTGAGGAAATGGACTTGGAAGATTTGAGTTGTGAAGGGGATACTTTACAAGGTTGTTTAGTGACAGAAAACAGTGCTTTGGCATTAAAACATGTGGTTTACTAATGATCTCTGCAGTTACCTAGATCTCAGTTATTCTGTCTCAAAGATCTTCAATCCTATTGAGACTCATTCTGAAGTCTGGGGTCCAGAATGTGAAGCTGAATTTTTATTTTTTGTTTCTACCCCTAACTGTAGAGCAGTCTATAGGTAAGGATTTCCAGAATCTTTGTTCTAAAATTTTAGGACTAGTGTTCTGTTTCCCTGATATTAACTATATGAATTGGAAAGGACCAACAATCTTTTCCAAAATACAAAAGAGAGTCTGGGTGATTGGGAAGTAGAACTTAATTATGAACATAATTGCACTTCTTGCATTTAATTGCAATCATAAGTCAAGCAAGACAGCTTCTAACAGTTGGGTCAGATTTTTAATTTTATGCTCTAAATTATTAATGAGAATATTTCCATAAGCTTTCTGCCTAAAAATTGACTTCATAACAAAGGGGTCATCTGGTCTTGTTCTAGTCTTCCAGACTGTATGATTACCAGTGGTAATCAGAAACTGTTCCCATAAATATGCGCTTCATTTATGGTGGTGAATTACTTACAAGCTTTATAAAGCAAGACATAATTTTGTAGGTTCTAGTTAAAAGTAAATTGATTAATGCATGTAGGATTAATAGACATGAAGGGTTAAATGTCATGTGTACACATAAATACTATTTAAGTTTTTCTTTCTCCAAGTGATTTAACACCTAAGGTATCTCAAAAGTTATATAGGGTCAGTTATGGAAAGCACAATGCAGGCTACTTTTCACTGTGTGTCTACAGTCAGACAAAATGGTATGATGCATAGAGAACACAAGTGATCAGTACAAGAATGCATAATGCTATTGTATAAATCAGTAGTGCTTCCACATCTGATAGACAGCAGTGCTGAACACAATATATCTCAAGACTGATACAATGGTAATGTAAGGGGACTCAAGGCAAGTGGTGAAGGTGATTAGGACTATAAACATTTTTATAAAAGGATACTGAGAGCATGAGATTGTTTATGCAGAAGATAGATTGGGAACTTCTATAACCCGTTTCCTATGGCAAGATTTAAGAGCATATCCACTACCATCAAACAGAATAAATTCAAAACAGATAAACAAGGTGGTTTTGTTGTTGTTGTTATTTTGTTTTCTAACCTGAAACACAGTGGAATGACAGAATTCAAGGTCACAAAGACTGAGATTTAAGATGATTCAGAAAGACATTTGACAACTTTCTCCTGAAGAAATTTAAATAATAAATACATACTTTCTTAGAACAGACAATAATTTTAAAAAGTTAAAAAAAAAAAAAAAAGGAAAAAAGAAAGTGCCTGAGGCAAATAAATACTTTTAATATAATGCATCTTATTGTGATGTATCTTGGCTGGCCAGCTTTAGAAATACTAAGAGTCAGGATATTGGACAAAATGAGCCATTGTTTTTATTCAGGGTGACAGTTTCTCTTCCTATTGCAATCTGAATTAATTTGTCATCATTTCTCTTTGCTCCATTTGTCAAGAAACAATATGAATGACAACTTAGGTTTCCCTTTCTGCCCCCAGAAAACAATTGTCATAGTCCTTTTTAAGAGATTCAAAGGGGCAAATATTTTGAACCATCTTTCACTCACATTTTATGCTTCTAATCTGTGAACAGGTCTGGGACTATGGCAGATATCTCGTTGTATGCTCCTTCTCTGTCCTCTTCTGGCATTTCACTACTTTGATAAATGAGAGATGGTATATTTTACAATTTCAGGGATGCTCAGCTGGAAACACAGGATCTCATTTATTCTAAAAACACCCATTCTTTGCAAATTGTTCTGCTTCCAAGTACCTCAATTTCTGTATTGAGTCAACTGTTGAAAATCTTACCATAATAATTCAAATAGCTTAATACATTCATAAGAAGTTTGCTTAAAAAAATCTTCTTTTACTAAGATTGTCTGCTCCTACTACCTAATTTATAGAAAAAACAGGTCCCAAACGAAAAATGTAACTGTTCTTGATTGAGGCACTTGAATACTGGACCAGGATCTGAATTTTGTAGCTACTTTTTCTCTCCATAAAGGACCAAAATCCTAAATCCCATTTGTACCAGCTGCCAAATTAGCAAGATACAGCTGTGATTAGAACTGCTTACAGACAGAATTTCTGTCTATGGGAATCTGTAGCGGAGGAAAAAAAAAAAAAAAAAAAAAAGCCATTCAGTTGCAGAATTAAAAGAATAAATACTGTTTTATTTTCCAAAAATAAAATCAAAATTAATTACTTAGAAGCAATTGGAATCTGATTGAATCAGAAGCTATTAAGGTCTGAAGAGACAGTTGGGGATTGTCTTGTCCAACCTCCTACTCAAAGCAGGTCAAGTTAGATCAGGTTACTCATGGTCTTGTCCAGTCTGATTTTGAGATTTGTTGGTCACCATGACAGTGATTTTTTTTCCTGATCTATTGAGTCAGAATTTCCTGTGCTCCCACTTTTGCCTGTTTCTTCTTCGTCTTTTCCCTGAGCAGTGGCTCTTCTTCCCGGTACCACCAGGGCCCCTGGGTGCTGCTGCTGCTGAACTGATTCTGCCCGCAAACCCCACTGGAAGGTGCCCATCGTCCCAGTGCCCAGCCCCACAGCCACCTTCAGACATTGTGGCTCCCCCACCAGGTGTTAGCGTGTGCACATGCATGTGCTACCCAGCACTGTCACTCAGTGTTTTCCCCACCACCAGCCCTGACAGACAGCATCAGTAACCAGCTGTCCCTTGGGTAGATCCAGTACTGCTACTCCAGCCCATAGTGTGGTGCAGGACAGCATGGCCCGTGGTCCCTGTAGTCTTCCTCACTCTATTTGCTCTAAGGGTGCTGTGGGAGGCCATGTCACAGGCTGCGTTCAGTCAAGGGAAACATCATCCACTGATCATCCCTCATTCACCAAACTGGTCTTGTCTTCATAGCTCTCAGATGGGCCAGGCATAATTTGACCTTGGTAAATCCATGCTGGCTATTCCCAAGCACCTTGTTTTTCATATCTTGGGTGTGATTTCCTGGGGGGTTTCATCTGTCACCATCTCAGGGACTGAGGCTGACTAGCATTTATTTACCCGGCTCCTCCTTTTCGCTCATCTTGAAGGTGGATGTGACCTTTATCTTTTTACAGAATTCTTGTGTTGGGAAGTCCACAAAGTATCCCATGTCACCATGAAGTCCTCCTACTTGACTTGCTCCTTTTATATAGGCCCAAACCCTAGAAGCTACCCATAACGTGTCTACTTGATATATGATTAAAATCTTCCATGAAAAAGCACATATAATTTTTAATATAAGAAATCATAAGTTTACAGTCCACATACTGGTTGTTATAGAGCACAGAATTTGACTTGCATTGTTCAATGGCTACTCTGTCAGAAATTCAACTTCTCCTTTTTTAACTTCACCTGCCTCCCTCGCCATTTGTCTCACAGCTCTGTCTTCTGGGATTAAAGTTTTAGTAAACCAGAAGAAACTGTGCAAAGTGAAGGGCATTTAATCTGAAGTTACTTGAAAGCTCTCATACAAGTAGTTGTTAAAATATAACATGGAAATGCTGTTTATAGTTGTCTCAGTACATAGAACAGAAGGAGGTAAGAGACGAATCACAAGGGATCATAAAATATGGTATGTCTTTGAGCATTATGATAAACAGACTGTTCGGTCTTGCTACAGTGCAAATATCTGTGGTAATAAATCTACCAGAGACTGCTCTGCTCTAAGGAGGAAAAGAGGCTGAAAGTATGTTCAGTTTGGCAAGGCAACAAGAGGAGCAAGGCCACAAGATGTCCTGTGAAATCCCTATGGAAAAGTTGCCACTGATTTCAGTCAGGGTGGATCACGACCTTGGTGCTAATACAGGCCATGCTTGTCAGTCATTAGTCTAGGGGCAAAGGTGACAATGCACAAGGAATGGTTGTACCAGTGCAAAGACCTCAGGGAAACAGGTATTCAGTGCTCCTTTAGCTGCGTACAGGGAGCTACAGAGATATGTTGGCTGAAGATTTGTTTTCCGTTTATAGGCAGAGCTAATTAGTTATAATGAGGCGGTGGGTGAGGAGTGGAGGTAGAGGTTTGTACTGCTCCATCTAGGAGAACACTATAGATTTGTATAGTTTTGCTTTTTTGTCAAAAAGGTTATTGTGTTCTATATTTGAAAAAGTAATACAAGCAAGGTTAATTTGATTTTCCTTGTTTGTCAGAGTTTTTGTGTGTGTGTGTGTTTGTCACACAGATATCTCATTTTCAGGGGCTTCACGTGTGTGTGGAGCCAGTCTCGTTCTTGCACAAATAGTCGCCCTTCTGATGAAGCGGTTTCACCACACCAGGCGAGACTGGAGAGGAAGTCTGTCAAATATGCTGCTGCCCGTCCTCTTTGTTGCACTGGCAATGGCCTTATTTAGCGTGAAGCCGCTGGCTATTGATTATCCTTCTCTCAAGCTGACACCAAGACTTTATGAGAATGTGGAATCCTTCTTTAGGTAAATGGCTCACTGATCATCATCAATAACCAGGCTTCTGGGATCTTTACCTTTGGGTTCTCATATTTTAAAGAGTATTTGCATTCTAGAAAGAATAATAGGTTACTTTTTTTTTTTTTTTTAAATTAGCTTTTTATTTTCCATTTGTTTAATAAATTTTTATGGATTATTATGAGGGGGGCATAAAAATAGAAAAGCATTGTGCAAAGGATTTGCTGGGATTTGCAGTTGGGATCGGGTAATCTTTTTCAATACAAGTGATGAGCATTTATATGTAAATGCTTAAGTGCATTTAAACAAGCATTTTCATGCTTCAGCTTATTTAGTTGATTAGGTCTGAAGTAATTTTCTCAAAAAATTCTCAGGTTTGACAGTGCCATACAGTAGTAAGAAAGCTTGGTGCCCTTCTAACTGAACCTCTAGTTTCTATTTTTTTTTTAGCTTTGAAACCAACTAGACTATTTTTTATTATTATTTTTTATCTACAGTATCTATAGATCATCTCTGAATTATTCTGCATCAAATACATATCATACAGATTGTTTTCTCTACTGGACAAATATCCAGATGCCTTCATAAAGATAATATGATTATGTTTGAATTTATACGTGAAGCATAAAACACCTAAAATGTGCTGTTAGAAATGTATGTTTATAATGAGAAGGATGGCTGTGGGGAGAAATTGACATTTGTTTAGTGGTAATTGTATTCAATTTTCTTTGCATGTTCACAAGCAGTTTTTGAAATGAGATCATTTTGTTGTTTTGTATGTTTCCTATGCATGGATTTGAGAGTTCTTTATTTTCTTGGTAAGCACATAGAATCATGAGGCTTGAAGTTAATAGAACTAGACATATTAACATGTTTATGTTTCTTCCCGCACTCCACCCCCCACGCCGTGGCCCACTTTGGACAGCACTGAAGATGATAACCTAGGAAACCTTTCTCAGATTCTACTGAGATATTTCTTCGACTGGGACCACACGTGCATGCATTCAAAACACGGGTAACTGAATAATGTAACTACTTCAAAATGCTCTATACTGATTTAACACTTGCTGCTAATCTGAAATGGAGACCCTGTCTTCACAATAGTGAAGAAATCAATAAATCTAGCATAATTATATTTTCCATGAAATCTAACAGTAAAAATTAATTAGCCTTAAGTTGGGACTAGGAAAAACTTGCTGAATGCATATACTTCAAAAAATAAATAAATAAAAAGTGAAAGTAAAAGAATAGATAAAAACAAAAGTTGTAAAGAAGTGGTAAATTCAATATTTTTGTTTTATGTAATGTGGACTGTGTCAAGCTTTTATCTACAATGTGAGGTTAATGTCAAATCTACTTTGTTGAGTAGGCTTCATTGTTAAAGGTCTGATCCAAATCCCTTAGAAGTCAGTGACAGCTTTCCCATTAATTTCAGGAGGATTTTGATCAAGTCTGTTGTCCACAGGAATGAAGGTTAGACAATAATTACGATGTTAGGAAGAGTTCCAGGTGTCCAAAGTTAGGAATACAGAATGGCAACCATTCTTTACTTACCTTACTGATGCAAACACAAAGCATGCAAATCATTTGTTGCTTTACTTCCGTAAATATTTGTTGTGAATCCACTTTGATCCGAATAAGCAAAATTGATATACCTTCAGACACAGCTACCACTGCAATAAAATACTAAGAACTTGCTCAAGATTCCAGATTTGCTTGTTAGTCTGTGGATTTCTTCTGTTAAGTAATATAATCCTTTATCTTAATGGCTGTGTCTATCATTATTTTTATTCCTATTAGAAAAAATAATTCATGTTGGCAGATGGAATCTTCTTCACCCCAGGATTCATGTGGATGTATGTCTGAACGGGAGGTATGTCTGTGTGTGTGTGTGTTTTATGTAGAAAAAAACACGCACATGTGTGCGTTTTTATGTAAAAATTGTGTGTCTGTGTTATATATAATACCTTGACTATTCTTTTTGAAGGGGGAGAGAAAGAAATGAGGAAGCAAACCCTCAGAGCACTGGCTTTGTTCTGATGAAATATTTCTTTCTGTTTCATCTAATGCTTGGCCTACATATTTTGAGGTCTTCAGAGAAGGAGCTTGCACAATTTTGTTGCATATATATGTCTGTGTGTGTGCGTGTGTGTGTATGTGCATGTATATATATGTACCAGAGATGGCTATAGATTGACCTGAAATAACAGGAATTGAAGATAGCTGAACTCTTTTCAGCAGATGGAACTTTACTGTAAACATGATATAGCACTTCAGTTACAAAATAGTCAGGTAAAACTGGGTTAAAACATAACACTTGATTACCTGGAAGACTACCTACTCTCAAAGGGAAGGACAGGTGTTTCTAGCTGATAGAAGCTACCAGGGAATCTACATGTGACTAAGATTTAGTTATTAGAGTTTGGTTTTGTTTTGGATTGTATATCTGAAAATAAAACAGCTTTTCAGGAAAGAAAGGATTTTGAAAAAGATAATGAATTTCTGACCTTCATAACTAGTGAGTTTTCCAGATGACTTAGAAGTTCTGAGGTTGAGTAATAAACAGGAATATGAAACTGTGTCTGAACTGACTAATTTATTTGCCTGGATGGGACCATTCCATCAACTATTTATATCTTTAGGAAGAAGACAAGTTATTTAGAGTAAGAGTTGCATCTGAAATATAGCAGTATAGTTTCGGGAAAAGTGGAAGGGGGGACTAATTTTTGACTTTGCTGTGCAAGGAACGAATTTTCCTCTAATACTATAGATAGATACTTAGAATACAAAAAGCTTAAATAAAATGATAATGGGAATTCAAGCTCAGGGAGAGGCCCATTAACTGTGGAAGTTCAATGGAGAGAAGTCACTTGACAATGGAGGCAGAAATTTTATTTGTGAGCTATGGTAAACCAGAATCTCTTCACCAGAGAGTGAATTTTAGCTTGCACAGGGTTGAGATATCAAATAAGCATTACAATTTTTCAGGTTTTATGCATTACGTACTTTACAAGGTTTCCCAGGTATCTTATCATAATATCTGTCTCTTTTTCTTTGGTTGTGAGAATATCCTGCTGAATCGCTAGAAAACATCTTTTTTTCTCTACTGCAGTCCCTCTGTGAAACTTTTAGAAGCATATTGCATGAATCAGAATTTTGTCTTCATCCTATATTCATCTAGTGCCTTTTTTGTTTCTTTTCAGGCACAAAAAGTGAATAGAAGTCTTGTTGCCTTTTTCATTGCTGTAAACCTTTCTAAACTTATTTAAGTTTTGATGTTTTCAAAACTGACTGACAGGGTTGCAAGAGAAATCAAAGGTGGTTCTCATATGTAGGTGTCAGCTACAATTATTTGAGATGCCTTATAAACATAAAACCATACATAATTTATTGAAAAGCTATCAAAGCTGAAAAAGGCAAATCTAGTTGACAAGCCGTGCTGTAAAAACTGTGTACAAATTCAAAAATATGGCTAAATGTAGTGTCACTGATTTTTAAAGAGCCCTTTACTTATTTTATGTATAAAATGTTTTATCTAATATTGTTTTCCAGATGTGTCCAAGTTTTAATACCTCTGTTCTTTATGTGAAGAATAAGGAAGGACGTATTTTGTATAATCTTTCAGGGTTCCCTGTGGAAGAATACTTAGTGAGGCCTTCCAACAAAGCAAGGTAATCCTAAAATGTCTAAGCAGTTTATCCCTTGTGTATAAATAAAATAAAATAAAATTAAATTAAAAAATCACAGTCCTTCCTGACCCAAAACACAGACTTGTGTTACTGGGAGTGTAAGGGGTAGTTGCCTTCATCTGTTGGTTGTTATCAAGGTGTCCAGCCAGGCTAAGGTAACATGGAGCCCCCTCCACGGTAATTTCTCAGAGCTTCCTCCAGCAGCTGCATAATTGCTTCCAGGCATATACTGGCTCTTCTTGCCACACAGTGAGTTCAGTTCAAAAATAAAGCGTTAATATAGATATTACCATGTTATCATTGCAAGAAGATACTGCTAAGGAAGACAGAGCTTAAGGCAGGTAACTTGCTATTACCTTACTTTCTATTAACAGATACGGTGGTTGGTCTTTTGGAGGGAGGAAAGTCTCTGAATTTCAAGATCAAAATTTGAATAACTTCAAATCTAAGCCTCTGGCTAAGGTAAGGGTTGCATGTGTGTGCATGTGTATGTATGTATTACATCTTCAGGCTCCAGACTTCATTGCAATTGGCAAATAATAAATCATTATATAATAATCCTTGTATTTAAAAATTGGGAGAAAAACTCTCTGACTGTTATAGTCCATTTCTCTGTTCAAAATTCTTGAACTATTTCCCTGAGTTCTGAAAAGCAGTTTTAAATGATTCGAATTATATAGTTTCTGTTGTTTTTCCTGTGAACCTATTTCAGTCTAACTGAGCTCACCTCTAAAACTATTTTTTAGGTAGTCAGCTCAAATCTTCTTTTCTATTTGTTTGCGTTCTACAAAAAGTCAATGTCAGAACTGAAAAAAGTCCATTGAACTTCTCTCTCTCTCTCTCTCTCTCTCTCTTCCCCTCTCTCTCTCTTCCCCTCTCATCCTTAACATGAAAAAGCCTTAAAAATAAAGATGTAGTTTCTGGGAGTATTACTTCTGCATAACAAGTACACCACCCTGCATTTATAATTCCCTTTTCAAATATGAGCACCTTCCCCTTTTTATCTCAGAGAAACTTTCACCCTTGCTGAAACTGGTCAGGTTGTGAAATCCGAGTCTCTTCTGACAGTGGATCGTACTGTCTTGAAATGCTATATGTAGGCATTGTTTTCTGTCTGGAGCTACCCTTCAGAGCCAGGAACAGAAGGATTATTCTAAGTGCAATTGAAGTCAGTAGCTTTTCCTTGAGACCTTCTGGTACACACTGGAAGGACACTTGGAGTGGGATCTAGAGGCTAAAAGGGAATTATTAGTGCAAGAGATTTTTTTTTTTCCCTTGGGAATGTTTTGAAAGGTTCTTTTGAGGTCCATTCAAATGTGGACCAGTAATGAGGAGAGGAATAGCAATTTTGGAGGAGTATCTGAAGAATCTCAGTGAATGGCCTCTATTTTTGTATCCAAGCAAAATAGATTTCTCACCAGAGGAAGCTGTGAAGCTTGACCTTCTGGATTCCAAATTAGAATATGAAGGAAAAGTGCTTCTGCCTTTAAATTGTTTTATGTGCTATAGACACTAGATTTTATTTGGTCTTACAAATGAGGAAGAGAAGCAAAAGTGTAATTAATCTCTGTCCCCAAATCCTTTTTGGGGCAAACTGTTGTTAAAACAAGATGCAGGTATTCTCCAACCCTTGAGAACATCATTTCAGATTTAGTTTTGCAAGATTGTTGACTGTTTACAATGCCTTTTCCTTGTGGTTTTGAATAAAAATCTCTCTGTTATACACACCCTGCCTTACATATAATTTTCACTTAGGTCATTTGTAATCCCCTTCTAACCCTAGATATCTTATAGCTTTGAACTTCAGTTTCATTGATCCTTAATTAGGAACTTGAAGTCCTAGAGGATTGCAGTAAGATGTGTTTTTCTGACTGCTGTTTTTGTCCTATGTCTTTAAACATTTTAGACTCTTGTTTTGACATGCCAGTGCTGTGGCTTTTGTCAGGGTCCTTTTTTTTTTTTTTTTTTTTTT
>VXAA01001321.1:18416-37358 GCA_013399115.1 Anseranas semipalmata
CCTTTCCCTTTTTTCTTTTTTTCTTTTTTTCTTTATGTGGGGACATAAGATGCCGATAAGATTTGAACCAACTGTGAATATCACATAATGAGCAGAGTAGAAAATGTGAAAGCTACTGCAAGCAAGAGCAGTGGTACTTGACCTAAGTTGCCTATTTGTGCAATAATGCTGAACAGAGCTTATGGCAAAGAAGATTCAAGGGTGAGAAGCACAGGAGAACTGACAGTGGAGCTCAGATTGGTGTTTGAAAGAATGATAAAAAATAGGTGGGAGAGAATTGAATGGGATGATTAGAGTGTTTCAGACCTTGCCTCACAACAGAGTACGATGTAGAGATCCAAGCAAGTAGGTAGTCAGGAAAATAAATCAGAAGAAAAGAACTATTAGGAGACAGAAATAGAACTGAAGATTAGACAAGCTGCACTAGGAAGCATGGAGAAGAACATGGCAGGAAAAACAGTCAAAATCCAGAGCCTAGTGTCCAAGTAAGGATTGTAGGTGGATTCTACAAGTAAAAAAATAACAGTATTATCTGTAAGTAAATTTAAAAAAAAAAAAAAAAGCACATCTGAAAGTTTAAACCAATACTGAGAAAAGACAGAGGCAGATATATGGAAAAGGACTACATGAGAACAGCATCTAGGTGATGAGAAAACATTATACAGGGAAGTTTCCAAGACGTAACTGTATATATGGTAATCTTGGAAAGGATTTAGGAAAACAAATCTTCGAAGAAGGGTGTTAAGGCAAGAAAGACCTATATTAAAAACCATACACTTTGCTGTATGATTGATAGTCCAGACACAAGGTGAGAATTGCCCAGCATCAACCTGAGATGGACAAAATGCAGATTAGTAAATAGCTGATAGCAAATAGGAAAAGGTTTAAAGTTGTTCAACTTGCATAAACAAAAAAGGGAGAGGAAAGGTTGCTGTGCAGTGAAGAGTGGATAATAATCAAAGGTGATTTGAAACATCACCAAAACTGAAAACAGACATACCCTGTTTTCTTTGACCTGTTTTTCAATATAGATAATGTGGGGTCAAAGGCACTTTGATTAGAAGTTAAGGAGGCATAGAAATAGAATCGATTTCCAAATGGAAAGCAAAACTCAGACCTCAGTTTATTCAGTTTTGGGACATATCAGGCTATCAGCACTGATTCTAGCACATGGAAACCTCAGGTCTGAAAGTGTGGATTTTGAGTATATTAATCAAGTCAGTGTGATTCTGCATAATTCGAGGATAAAGTGTATGTTACAGCAGAAATGCTTCCCTGTGCTTCTCAGAGGCTTGCCTTGTCTGCTTTAAAGTTCATCTTTCACTTTCCTCCTTGCCCAAGAAACCACAGATTATTGCTTGTTGAAAGTGGAGACACAGCTTTGTCCTTCATGGCATAGTTTCATACTTACTGTGTAAGCAGTGTCTCCTTGTTTTTTCCTGTCCCAACTTTCTAGGACACGTTCTGTTTCTTTGACATTCTATGCTGTATGTCACTTGCAGGTATTACTTTTATAAGTCTTTTTGGAATTTCAATAATTACTATTCTTCACTTGTAACACAAGTTTTCTCATCTTTCTATGTTTCCAATTAAATTGGCAAATATTGTTTTTAGATTGTTTTTCCTGTATTATTTGTTTGACCAAATGTGCATAAAGGAAAGGAGCGTTTCATTAACCTGGAGAATCTCATTTTTATAATTAAGACAACTTGCTACCCTGGTGCACTCAGTTGAAAGAACTGTACAAATTAAATCATAGAATCATAGCATGGTTTGGGTTGGAAGAGACTTTTGAAGATCACCTGGTTCCATCCCCCCTGTCATGGGCAGGAATGCCACCAACTAGACCGGGTTGCCCAAAGCCCCATCCACAACTTCTCTGGGCAACCTGTTCCAGTGCCTCACCACCCTCATAGTAAAGAATTTCTTCTGAATAGCTAATTTAAGTCTACCATCTTTTAGTTTGAGTCTGATGATTCTGTTCTTCCTAGATTGCCTTCTTCTATAAATAGGTGTCTTAAAAGGAGAATTAATCTTCAATATCTTTATGCAATTCTTTAAAATATGGGAGTTTTCAGATCAGTGTTCAGATTCAACTTTGATTCACAATTTCCATTCTCTCTTCCAGGTGTGGTACAACCAGAAAGGTTTCCATTCACTGCCATCCTACTTAAATGAACTCAATAACTTCATTCTGTGGCTGAATTTGCCTCCAACTGTGGATTGGAGACAGTATGGTAATAGTCCTTTAAGTGTTTATTCATATTGTTTGAAAATTAGTTTTTGAATAAAATAATTTTCAGTATGAAAATTTGGCATACTATCAAGTTGGATTCCAGGGTCACAGATATCCTGGGAGGCTTTGGAAGTGAAACTTTAATTTAAATAGAAGGTTTTTCTGTGTGAAGAATGTAGTGTGCAATAAGGTAAAATATATGCATTTCTTACAAAGGACATTCCTATGGAGTAGGTGTAAATTGGTTTGCTATGGTCGGGGTGTTTGTCCCTGGGAAACAACTGCAATGGCTTGTTTAAATGGGGTGATTAATGAACAAGAGTATGAATTTATAACTCACTTGTCACCTTACTCATTATGTAAATATCCAGGATAAACCCAGAACATCCAGTAAACTCGCACTGCAACTTGATGTCCCATAGCATCCTGTTACTCAAGGAACAGGAGAGGCTGGTGTATCTTACTACTCTGCATATCAAAAGAGAGATTGGTATCTTTGATGTCTGAATTCGCATATCCTTGAACTGTATAGAACTAGTTAAAATACAGATTTTACAAACTGGCTTGTTTGGCAGTGACTTCAGCCAAGGAATCAGCTGTTAACACAGTGAATTTTTAGGATGTTGAAATCCAGTTTGAAATCTGAGTTTGATAGTTTAGGCTTACTTCTGTTCTTTCTGGTTCCTTTCATTCTTGAGGTTCTGTTAAAGCAGAATTAGTTTGTATTGGAGAAATTTAAAAATAGCTTATGACCACTTTTTAGCAGTATTTGAAAAGATCATGCACAGTAGGATTGTTATGTATAAATGTAAAATTATACTCAGAGTTTCCATTGCTTTTCTCCATCAGTATATTTTGCAGCGAAAAAAAATCCCAGAGCACCTTTCTTTTCTTTCTTTCTGCCTGTTTTTCCTTCTCTGGGGAAGGAAGTATTATTTTTCATATGTGATGTTCATGTTGATTTATGCATCGCCCTTTTCCACTTAAAACAAAGTAATTGTAATTTTTTATTTTCAATTTGAAGACTTTCAGGTTGCATTTCTGTCCTGTTTAAGCACAGGAGAAAACACGGAGAGGTTGTTCCTCAACCAGATTTTTGTCTTAGTTTGATCTTATACTATTCATATCTGTTTATAATAAAAAAAATGAATAAAGAAGGAAAATCAGTGAAAAAGGGAAAAGAATCTTGAGTATTAGAAAACAGAAATTCATTAAGAAAAGTTTCCAGAATGTCAAGTGAAAAAAGAGTAATTGTTAGCTTTCAAGAGGGCTGGGGTTTTATTTTTCCTAAACGAATTATGAGAACAGATCAAAGTTAATGTATTTCTGCACAAAGTTCAGATTTAAATGAAATCAAGTATTTTAATGAGAATTTTTAATAAAAAACAATTTTTAGTTTCCCTGAACTTGATGCTGCCTTGTTTTCTATAGCAGTACATATCCCATTCAGAAACTTAAGTACCCTTACCTTTATATCTGTCATGGAGATTTGGGAATTTATCATCCAGATTAGGATTGAAGAAAATCATAGTTATCCCAAGGATCGTGGAAGTGTTATATTTTATGTTGCTGCATGATTGAAAAATATGATAGACAAAATAGTGCTTGGCAAATACTTGAAGTGTTGGACTACCACCTATATAAATATTGCCTCTTTATATAATCTTCTGGCACAATATCTCAGGTAAATCTCTGTAGATGCAGAGTTTATGATCTAGAAAGAAATTTATTTACATGCATCTCCATTGCAGGGGTGCAATAAGGAAGGATTGATCATGCTGTTAAGACATAATGGAGAGTGACCTGTCAGGGACATCCTAGCAAGAAAAAGAAGTCAGGAAAATACAGTATATACGTACTTATATCCATACCTATTTATGTGTATATATGTAGGGGTGTGTGTGTGTGTATATTGCTTTTAAGTGAACAGTTTTCCAATGCTATATGGGCCATGTAAGTTCAGTTCACTTTGACTTTTAACTATCTCTTATTTAGGCATGTTGTTGTGACCAAGAACTATTTATATGCTTTTCTTATTAAAATGGTTATATGCAGTCTTGTAAATTAGTTGTCAGAAGACTACATACTGTATTTCTAGACTGAGATCTATACTATTAGATTTTTTTAAAATCTGTTTATATGCAAGATCCATTCTACGAATTATTGAAAATTGCTGTGAGGAAGCTTGATAGGATGCTGCAGATGTGTAGATTTATAATTCTGACTTGCATTAATGCCATATTTTTTCATAGGATAGCTTTTTCCTGTCAATAGAACCAGTGCTTCTGTATTACTTTTAAGTGACAAAAATAATTTGACCCTTGAAAAGAAAGTGTGAGGACACAGTCTTTCCTTCCTTCAGCAAAGAATAAATCTTGCTTTACTGCAAGACTTACTTCAATAGGTTACAGCATTACAATGCATGCAGAGAGTAGAAGCTATTATGATATTGAAACAACCTTGAAGGAGGTCAGCATCTTATTTTAAATGCTTATTTAAGTACTGAAGAACCCTTCCACCTCCTAGTTGTATCTTGTGGGTATTTCTTGAGTATGAACTTGGTTGGAGGTGTCCCAAGTTTCAAAGTCTCCCAAGTCCTCTGGGAGTAGGGAAGTCATTACAGATGGTGTGCCTAGTTCTGCCTGCTTTTTTCACAGGGCACTTCCAACGTAGTAACTTACATAAGAGATGAGTTCTGGTCCCAGTCTGTGACAGGTTTTAGTGATAAGGAACTTTTCTTCAGCCAAGAGGATACAGGGGAGACAGACTTAGGGTTGTTGATTTTTTTGATCAGTTATTGATTTTTTTTTTTTTTCCTGGGTCAGTCCAAGTTACTATAGCCTGACTCTTGATCATCCTAAGCATGCAGAGGCAGGAAATGCTAGTTACTTGGTGGCCAAAAAGACTTCCTTTTTGTTATTGTCCAACAGTGTTATCAGGAGTTTAAACTGATCTCCAAATCCTTTCTTTGCTAGTGGAGAGATTTCATTTTTTTCCCTACAGGGAATTTTCAGTAGTCTACTCTGTGGCAATGCTTAGAAAGCCACAATGTTTGCTTCATGTAATTTTATTGTAAAAAATCAGAGTGGGATGGTTGTTGAAAAAATGGTGTGTGGCAGCTGGAGGTGCACGTAAAAAGATAGAAGTTGGCCAGCTTGATTTGGAGAAGTTTATCATAGTTGATGGATTGGATGTCTATTTTGGAGCAGCAATTGAGGAATACTTATAAGAAAATGTACCACGTGGATAGCCACATCTAACTTCATACTCATGTAAGTCTGTCTCTATTCTGGAAAGAACTAACTCACCTATCTTACTGGAGAGGAAATCAAGTACATTTAGTTTTCTAGTGGTTATAAATTCAGTGACAGATAATGAAAATGAATATGTTGAACAGTTACCAAACAAACAAACAAACAAAAAAACCAAAAACAAAACAACAACAACAAAAAAAACCACCATAGGTGAGAAAGGCAATTCAACAGAGAAGGTAAGATGTGCTGTTTTTTTTGTCAAAACTCATCTGCTCTGGTTCATTCTTAAGCCTGTGTGTATGATGTTTGTATGTTAAATGTCTTTCTGAAATGCTACATTTCTAGAATTAGATAATGCAATTGGGAGGAAATAACAAATGAAATAATTAAGAGGAATAAAAAATTAAAAGGCAATGTATTTGGCTTAAGCTTGAGATAGAAATTCTGATCAAGTAGCGCTATGTTATTTTTCACAATTAATTGTATACAGTTGCATAAAAATGTGTTAAACTTGCCGGACTACAGTGGAAGGAATATTATCTTCCTCTTAGGGTAACTTTAAGTAAAGAAAAAAGGAGTGGTAGTCATCTGTAATGATGTCTGTAAAGTACAGTGGTCAGAAAAAGTTCTTACATAATTGCTCAAAAGAACAGAAATGTATCAGTATAGAAAGGCCCTGTGCAATACAGGTGCCCCATCTCAGTACTTCAATAGAAGTCATTGGCTTTTTTAAAAACCTTTCATGCTAGGGCTCATTGTAAGGTTCATTTATTTCAGATTCAGTTCTTCAAAGGAGCTGAAGGGATCAAGAGACCCAATTTCAGCTGAATTTTGGTGGAAAGTGACTGTACAGTCTCTGGATCTGTTTGCAAATTGTAACTTTAAACCTCTTTTCAAAGGAACCTGTAAAATGCCATTTAGTAGGAACCTTCTTATCCCTGCTTGGTTAGTGGGCCAAAAATAAAATTTAAATCATTATTGAGATGCCACCTGTGAAATGCTCCATAAAATGAAAGTTGTAATTTTCAGTAAATAGTAATGTCTCATTTTATACAAACAGAAGTCTCATCATAAATTTTAAATGCCCACAAAGGAGAGCTTGTAAAAAACATATATAGCCCACCTCCATTTTTCTTATATTTACTATTTTATTTTATTAGGCAAACATAGATTGGTCTTCTATTCAAGTCTGTAAGAATTATGATATTTAGGATTAGTAGTACAGGTCCAAATTGATTTATGTGCTCAGGACTCAGTATGCTACATGACAGAAAAAAGAGATATTTTGAAAGGAGTGCCAAGAGACAGGCTCAGATACACCCAAAACACAGCACAAAACTGCAGATTATGCCTAAAGACAGCTCTGATTAGAGATGGTATACAACTCTGAAGACCCTCAAGACATTTTCCCTAGATCTCTCCAACGTATGCTGGAAAAGTACTGCCTGGTTCATATCACTGTCTATCTCATTCATACTGTAAAACCACAGATTTTGTAATGTGTGATTATGTGGCAAGTTGCATCCAGGCAGTATGGAGTGGACTGCTAGTGCCACATCTTCTTTATTAACCTGCAGGAAGGAAACATTTCAAGTCTGTAAGACTATGCCAAATTGCACATGCCTTTCTTTCTGAGTAATGGTCAGGTAGTTTAGATTTGAAATACAAGATCTAGAGGTATGGTTTGCAGACTGTCAGTAAGATACTGGTATGAGGAAAAGTGTTTTGAGTTGTGCAGCTCCTGAATGGGAAATGAGCAGGATTCTTCCTACAACTGCCAACAACTGCTGTTCATTTCAAGCATCTGTAATAAATGCGTTTTCCTTTTTTCTGTGAACTGTCTTATCCAGAATAGGAAAAGGTGTTATTTTTTCTACAGAATGTTGTAATTCTTATAGGGAATTCATTTCACCAGCTTAAGGATACCTTTCTTAACATATTAGAATCTAAAATGAGTTTATTTGGGAACAATGTAAGGAAAAGAATAGGAATTTTCAACCTGGAAGGGAGACTATTGGGTGAAATCATGGAGAAGTTGAAGAGGGTACAATTAATTGTTTATTGCCTCTTCCACTGTGAAAAGCCTAGTGGCTTTTCAAATGTAAATACAAAGCAGACAACAGGGTTATTCTTGTAACTTATAGTTAAACTGTGAAGCTCCAACTGCAGGTTGCTGTAGATGTTAAAATCTGCATAGGTTTAAGAGTAGTCTAGGGAGCACTTTACTTTTCGTTACCACCAGCCATCAAGCTGTTTTCAAAGAGGGAATTGTCAAGCAAAAACTTGTATAAATTATCAACAGTTGGCCCATTCAGTTTCCCTTGTCAAATAAATGCTGAAGAAAGATCATGTCTTATTGTGCACTGGTTTCATGATAGTGCTTATTTTTTTTCTTCAGATCAGATTAATTTAGTGTATAAATATATGATTTTTTTTTCTTCCAAGAGGATGTAGTTTTCCAAGCTTTCAGTGTTGGAAAGTAGGAAATAGACAACAATAAAATGCTGGTCAGTGCTTCTTTCTGTCATGAATAGACAGTTATCAGAAATGTCTAATGTCTTTTTTACAATTCTAATAGTATATTCTATTTGGCAAGCAAAGAGAAGAGACTACCAAATTTTTATACTCCCACCTTTTTACCTTTTTTGTTTTTACCTTACTAATGTAGCTTCCAGAACTGGTAAAAATGATTAAACTTTTTTTTTTTTTTTTTTTCAGTGGTATAAAGTTAAGTCTTTCACTGATCAATACAAGAGGTAGCAACTGAGACTTTTACCTTAAAAACAAAACCAACCAACCAAATAAATAAACAAACAACAACAACAAAACCTATTTTGTAGTTAACTGTGCTGGCAAAAAGATTGAAGAGAGAAAAGAAAGGAAGTTTCTGAAAACCATCTAAAATATGTTACCAAAATAACATGTAGCTTGTGGTGCATTGGGAATGACATCTTAATTCCTTTTCAGAACTATACATACATATGTCAATTTACATGTATATGCTCATGTTTCTTACTCCAAGATGCCCTCTAGTCCACCTCAGTCTGAGTGGGGAATTAGCACCTCTCATTTCTCAAGCTCTTCATTTTCCTATTAGACAAGGTTTAAAGGTCTAAGAAAGTCTTGGTATCATGGTGTCCATTTAATCTCTGAATATAGCATTAAAACCTTGATATAGTTTAAGGGTGTTCACGGTCACAGTTTTTCTTTCTCTAAATTGCTTATGCAGGGCTTTGGAAAGATTGGAATTAGTGGCTATCACAGTTTTTGGCTTGTGCCCGTAAAGAAGCCTGAACTGTCACTGTAAAAATAATGTGACCGAGGCTCTGCCAAAGACATAGACAAAGGATGTTTCAGGACAATTGCAAAAATTCTGGTTGCAGTTAAGTCAGGAGAATGTAATGGCAATCTGTAGATGTGAAAGAAGTCATTTTATATTAAGAAATTTATGAAAAGATGCAGACAGGGTTAGAGCTGAATCATTTCATATTTGTAGATATTGCCCATCATGTGTGTTTCCCTTGTGAATACTGATTCAGTAAAGTTTATCCTGAAGGCTGTTCACACAAGGCTTGTAAATAAAATCCTAAAGAAAAAAAAAAATCCTTGCATAAACACCACACACATCTGTTTAATAGAGGCTTTGTCATTTGGAACTTCTTGGTTTATCTGTCATTTCTGTTTTTTATTTTAAGTCCTCAAAGATGGTGCTTAGTTTTCAACATAATGAGCATCATTATAGCAGCTTTACATAATAAGAATGCACATAAAGGCAAGAAAGCATCAATAAGTACATTCTACATCATGCTAACCGCTTTATTGGGACAGAGAGATATGTAAAGAAAGACAGTCTAGGTGGTTAGAAGGAGAAATTTAGGAAGAGATAGATTATAAAAGCAAGCAAGTTTATTTTTTTATTTTTTTATAAAGAAATGCATGTAGTAGCAAATAGTTTATACCAAAAGTGTAGGGTTATTTTCATCTTGGATGATATTTTATAATTTTCTCTTCCATAGGCTCAAGAGAACTTTGTTTTTCCTCTATGAATTACAAGCTTGTCTTTATGTAAATTCATCATCTATTTTTAAACTGTGGCGGGAGGGAAGAAATTGTTATATTAAAAAATATAACAAATGCAGGAAAACCTCATGCGCCAGACTAGTTGAAAATTTTAAAATAAGGAATGAAAGGCAAGTATTATATTTATGCCTTACTTTGATAGGATTTGTAATTCTAACACAGAGCTGAATGTAACTTAACAAGAGCATACATCAGTTAATTGTAATCAGCAACCCTGAGAAATTTCATCTTGGTCGTGTGTGTAAATTTCCAAAAATATAATCCTTTGTTTCATCTATATGGTTTGAATGGAAATTGACTGTAGAAAATGGTAGCTACTTTTAAGAAGAGCAACGACTGTGGGGGACTCTTCCATAGTAGGGAATTAATGCAGTGCAGTTTGCTTTTTCATCAGTATTGTGTGAGACAAACCTGCAATGAGCATTATGCTATTTAATGTTTTTTATTACTATTAATTTTATTATTATTATTATTATTATTCCTTCCTCCTTCTCCCCCGCAAATATCTCTTTCAGTCTCTGTTTGTTCTGTAGTAAAGAGTTATATCAGTATATTTCTGTGCATGGGACCAAAGTCAACTGTAGACTTCTGTATAACAGCAGTGTAGTAATCTGAAAGTTTTGTTAGTTTACTCTTGGGATCTGTGCACTTAGTAAATACAGGCCATGGTGATTTCAGGAAAGAGATTACTTCACGGCACATTAAATATTTCTGAGCAGAAGTTATTCTTTGTGAAATATTTGATGTCATTTTTGTCTTCATTATATTTTCCATGGTTCATTAATTCCCTGTAGGTCTTTTTGAAAAGTTTCAGAAATGGAAATGATCTTCCCCTATAAAATTCATTGATTTGGTTCTCATATGTATAATTGGCCAAACCTATGTTTATGAGCATGAATACATTTGCATAGGCAATTGAACAAGCACTGTTTCATAGCTCTTTCTTTTCTAGTGCTTATTCTTCTCACTGAATTTGGCAGGTAGCTAATAGCAGAACAGTGGGATATGATTCAGATCAGTCTGGATTAATTAATGGAATATAGCAGAGAACCTTCCTGAATTCCTGGCAAACCGCCCCAGTTCTGGACACTTTATGGGCAATAATTCTCTACCATAGTCCACATGACAGGTTTACCTGTCTCAATTAAGGGAAAATGGATATGAATCAGCAGGACCTATAGTTCTCCAAGTCTTGGCATTTCCTGTTCACGGGCAGGAACTTTAAGATTTGCAGTCTCTAAAAATGCTAGCCCTTGAGCTGGAACAATTTTACTGTAGGATTCCAGTCATCTGAAGCTTGAGGGAGAACAGCTTGGTTATAGCATACAAATTCTTGACCATGAAGGCAAGACCTTGAGAATTCTGGGAAGCTCCTCTATAACTAGACCTTGGCTCGTGGCTGTAAAAGAGGCCTGGAAGCTGTATTTCTGCTGTTTGTCAATTTAGCTAAGCAGTAGTGAGTACAAGGAGCGCACTTCATGTTGTTAATTTCTTGTTTTAGTGCTTCTGAAATTAACTAAATTCCCATTTTTCAAAAGCTTCCATGCATTGTTGTTAGATTAAATCTGAAAATCATATATATATATTTTTTTTTTCTAGCCAGGTCGGAAAATAAGTTCAGACTGGTTTCGGTTTGTCTATATGGTAAAAAATCTGGTTTAATTTTACTTTTGGCTATGAATTTCCAATTCAATAGGAATCCTTGTATATATGAAATAAAGACATTCTTTCTTCTAATGCACACATTTATTCAACGATTGAGAAAGCTTAGAAAAACTTTCTGGGAATGAAGCTCTTTTCCATCATTGTACTTTTCCTTTACACAAGTGGAATTTCAGCTAGTACTTTGTTCCAGTGGAAAAAAGTAGTTTTCTCTGATATGCCTGTTTTTTTACATCAGAACAAATAGCAGCTATTGTTTAAAAAATCAACAGTGTAAAAGAAAAACAAAGGAAAATTTTAAACAGCCCCTCAAGGCAAATGACATGAAAAACATCTGCAAACAGCACATGTATTTACTAGTGATGAACCTTATTGGCTTGATTCTTCTTTTGATTTGTTAACTACCTTTGGGCCTCACTGTACAGCTTTTAACCATATTTGAAAAATCTTTACCTTGTACTAGTTTTGTGTGTGAGTTAATCATCATCCTCTATTGTTCAGCTTTTAACCCCACAGTGGTTTAGTGATGTTTTAATTGTTTTGTCTTTAAAATGAGGAATGGAAAATTAAAGGGGCAAAAATAAAAGCACAGATGTACTCAAATTGCACCTATTACTGGAATGAAGACAACTTTTATATTAATACAGCTGGACACTAATAAAATGTGACAAAATGCATTCAATAAGTGGTACCCCTCAGAGTGCATCTGAGGCTACTAATAACTTACTTCTTTGCCAGGGATTTTTTTTTTTTTTAGTTGGTGTTAGCCCATATTTTTTAAAATATATCCTGATCAGTTACTGCAGATCTGATCTCACTGTAAGAATTTCCAGTTGGTTTTATGGTACAGTGGGCACGAGTGTCAGGTACAAAGGCAACAAAAATAACTCAGGAACAGCTTGAAGACCAGTTAAACAGCAGCTCTTGCACTGACAATCCCACCCCCCCATTTTTCTTCTTTTTCTTGAAAAGAAGAAAAGCAAAAAGCCACAGTTTGCATCCATAAATTATCTTACAATTCCAAATTTCAATTTTCATTTCTGTAGTTTGCTAGATTGTTACAAGCTGGTTGTACCAAGAACCAGAATAAGCTGAAGTATGCAGTGCACATGTAGAATTTTTCTCAGCCTCCCAAATTGGGCATATTTTTAATTTAAAGCCCTACGGTTTCAATCTGAAGTGTTTTTTTTTGTTTTGTTTTGTTTTTTGTATGGTTTTTTTTTGGTTAATTTAGCTGAACAGTTTTTGGCTGCAAAACATCAGCCATATGCAATATAAAAATGTTTTTAGCACTGGTGAAATACCAGGTATTTCAATACCAACCTACCTTAATCCAGAAGATTATGAACAAATTCTACTTTGTTTTGTATTTAGTCTCTTTTGTGATACAGATCCCACAGCAATACATGACATAGTTGAACCTAATTGTGCAGTTCAGAGCACAGAAAATCAACTAGCACTTATGTTTATTCATTAGATCCAGACTCTGGACATCACTCAACAGGATAAAGTATTTTGTTTGGCAGCTTGGTGGTTGAGCTCTTTCTGTTGCTCATTAAGTATTTAGCCTTTTCATTCATCTCATGTAATGAGGTTTCAGAGAGAGAAAGGGGTCACTTATAGGTGCTGGGTGGTGATCTCTGTTGCTAATGACCAGAATAAGATAGATGAGACCAATGTTCAAGACACCAATTCAGCTCAAAGCTATTAAAAAATTTCCTCAATGTCCTCCCATCCTCCCAGATGGCTCCATCTGGCACAGGCAAGAGATGTGAAATGGAAGAGAAACTAACATTTTAGTTTGTGAACCTGAAATAAAATTTAAGAGAGTCATCTACTGTTATTTAATAATGCCACATTTTAGCATATCATTAAGACTGTTCGTTTCTCAGCACCAGTTCAGTTTATTTTTCTTGAGGGACGATGTTTTAGATGTTCTACTGTTTTGCATTAGAAATGGTATTTTGTTTAGACCAGTAGTAAAACTGGAGTATAAAGAAAGTAAATTTCACAATATTGTGAGACAATTAGTTTAATGTTCTTATATAAAAAGTAACATTTTTGTAGCAAAAAGAAGAAAACAGAATCACATAGCTGTGAAGTCATACCACAATCTGTCCTAAATATTCAGGTGTGGTGGTTTATAGGAAAATACTTTAAGGATTAATGTGGGAGAGCAACTAAAGTCTGTGTCAGTCATAATTCTGTTGATGTCTTTGGTTTACATACAGCAGGTCTTCAATTTCATTTATAAGCTCAAATTTGTGTTTTCAGCATTTCAAAACCATGGGGAGATGAAAATTGCCCCTCTCATTCAATAAAGCATATGGAAAGTATACTTGCAAAATATACTGTCTGTGTGTTCTTGTAATTTGTAAGTGACGGAGAGGCAATTTAGAGCTGAATCCTGGTTCTGGAAAGTGAAAGTATAACTTGCAGGTCCAGAATCTATTCACTTGCCCATTTTAGTCAAGGAGGGGTAGTTAAAAAAGACAGCAAGCTGTCTTATGCATGTGCTGCTTTGAAGCCACCTTCCTTCCAAGAGCAGCGAGTAGTTTGCAAGGTGACACTTTGGATGGAAGATCAACCTCCTGTCAACAGTGGTGCTCAAGCAGTGCCTGCCAAAGTGAGATGGCTGCAGTTCTTGCTTTCAGTTCTTTGTCCTGCTCCCTATTTCATCTTGCTTTGCTTCTTTCTCCTTCTTCCAGTTCAGGTTTTTGTAAGTTCTGCTTCAGCTTTGTGCGCTTTACCTGTTTTTTTTCAGGACTGACTGTGTTCATGGAAATCAAAAAGGAAGTGAACTGCCATGTGTATTTCCAAAGGCTGTGTACTCTAGAACTCACAGTCTTGATGTAGCATTTACTCTTTCTAATTTTTCTTTTCACAGGGATCACACTCTACAGCCAACCATATGGAGGAGCCTTGCTGGATGAGGACAAAATGTGAGCAAACCCTTAAAAAAGATATGTAACAGCTGCAATGAGTAGGCAATTGAAGCTGTTAATTCAATAAGCGCATGTGTGTTCCATGCAAAAGATGTGACTTGATAGATACAACTCGGTTCCACTGGGTGAAGTATTTTCTCTAGTCTGCTGTTTATACATCGTCTACTGTTTATATCAAATAAAGTTGGATTATTTTCTAGAGAAAAATATTGAATTTACCCTGACTTCACTTTACAGAGTGGTTGTGAGCAGGTTGTGACATTCTCAAACAGGTTAAACTACTTTAAATGGTTCTCAAATTTCTAAATTTTAATTTTCTGTAAAGCGGAAAATATTTGCAAAAGTTTCACTTTATTATTCAAACTTCTAAACACAGGCTGTGTTCTGTAACTAATGTATAGTTTTGTAACTCAACACATCATCTTGCTCCTGTTCTCTAATTAGATGTTGACAGTGTAGAAACATGGTCTTTGCAAACAGGATTAAGGTCCTAATGTGTAGTGTTGTTTCAGTAGAGTTGGGCTTGAAAATGTTTTTTTTTTTTTTTTTTTTTCCCCCCACTGTGTTTTCATTACAAGATTATGCTTTGTATCCTAGAATGGAGAATGTTCGTCAGTGTGGGGTAGCGCTGTGTATCATGTTGGGTTTCTCCATCCTCACCGCATCCATTGGCAGTGCCATAGTGAAAGACAGAGTATCTGGCACAAAACGCTTGCAACACATCACAGGCCTGGGTTACAAAACATACTGGCTTGCTAATTTCTGCTGTGATATGGTATGTATCCTGTAGGTCAGCACGTGTTCCAGTATAATTTTTAACTGGTTTGATACAAACAAGCAAGATATGATTGCAAGACATGTGAATAAGATCTGAGCTGTGTAGAGCAACAACTTTTGACTGTCATGCTAACAAATATTGTGGCACCATTCCTACTTCAGTACTGTGAGATAAAGTTCTATAAAGCAGGCATTGTGTTCTCCGTTTTCCAAAGTTGAAGTGTAAGAAGGTAAAGTGTATGCTAGCTTTAGGCACCTACAGTATTTCACAGATAAAGGAAACTGGCTAATCAACCTAGACAGAGAGGATCTTCCACAGAGCGGTTCATGACAAGAGTTACTGTGCTTTCAGTGCCCTGAGTTGCCACTAGCAAAAGCTTTCATATCATGGGAGAAGCCTGAAGATACTAGTCAGCTACTTTAAAGACATAATTAGGTTGTCTGTTGGTGGATAATATGAGAGGTACGCCCTGCTAGTATCTATTTCTGGCAAGATAGTAGAAAATCTTATTTATGAATCCACTTTCACAGAATGGCCTACATCAGAAATGGACAAAGTCTCTGACCTGTAAGTTTTTCTCCAACGAAGTAATTTCTATCATTCTTAGCATTGCAAACAGTATTGTTTGCATGCAGTTCATTAACAAATAAAAAAATCTGAAAAGTCCTCCTTTAAAAACACCAGGGAAATTATTATTTTTCCCTGATGCTTACCCTTCTATCCAAATGTAAAGACAGGAATGCCACTGAGACTTGATTTTTGCATCAGATTTATGCCAACAGAGTTAAACAATGTAGGAATTCTTGTTTACCTTCAAGTCTGAGAATTTGATTTCTGTCCAGGCCAATAACCAAAGGTGGTGAAATAGAATTAATTTTCTAAATGCACTGGTAGTCCCCAGTCGCTGACTTTTCACCAGCTATATAATGGAAGTCCTTTTGGCTTCCCTTTAAGCATAGATTCCACACATTTTCTTCAAAAATCTTTTTCAAAGGGGACTCTTTAGAAAACAAAATACAATTTTTTTCCATTTTATATATATATATATATATATACACGTTTATATGTGTGTGTATATACGTATATGTATATGTATATAACATACATATGTATACATACATATGTATATATAACATGTATACATATTTGTGCTTGTATGTGTCCCCCACTGGAAGGCTTTTTCATAATTCACCTGTAATTAAGCTTACTATAGTATTAGCTGAGTGTTTGGAGGGAATCTGGGATGAGGGCATCTACTTCTGGGAAAGGGATAGAATTCCTGTTTTTAGAGAACTCGTGCTACATGTTGATTGTTCATTTAGTAACTATTTTTAGAAGGAATTTGTGAAGAAGGTGTTTTGTCTTGGGAGATTGTTTCAGAAGCAACAGTGAACAATTGGAATCACCTGGATTATCCAAAAGTAATGCAAAGGTTCCTCATTCCAGAAGAGGGGAAGAAATCTTATGCACTTTGTTTAACCCACTGAGTAATGGAAGGAAGGTCTGGTATCTCGCATAGGCTATACACACATGAATTAGCCTGGTCAAGAACAGAGGTTTTTTGGAAGATTCTTTATTCTCATTCAAAGTATTCTAAATCTGAAACATTAGAGCTTCACCCATCCATGCTTGAAATCAGGATTTTCACACTTCAGCAAGCTTGAAGTAAGAGCACATTTATCCAGAAGTTATTTACCTGGCCAGCCAATCTTTATATTCCCTTTTCTGCTGTGTCAGATAAGAGGGTTTGGTTAAAAGCTCAGTCCTTCATCATTCGGTTTCTCCTTGTGCAGCAAAGTCAGCTCCTTGTTATTTTCTGCCAATCTCTTCCCTTCAAAATGTTCTCACAAATTCAGCATTGTACTGCATGATCAATCATGATCTGGGAAAGAACAGACACTACTTTAAATGCTAATTGTGCTGCAGATCATCTAGGGACACTGAGCACATGAATATATGAACTGTCAAATTTGAATTCCCTCTACACATTTTAAGCCTTACAGGCTGTGTCCTGTATTATTGGTAGCATAATCTTTACTAGACTTGCAGAAGTATTTCATTTATGAAACTACTGTCATAAGAATCATGCTGTTCCTAATGTATTTATGCATGTGAATAGTATTCATTACTATGTTCAACAAATAGAAAATGTGTAAGTGCTAAGAAGATTTCATGACAAATAGAGATATTTTGTTTAAATTAAGCTTGTTTCACTAGAGGGGAACTAAAATTTAAGATTAGTTTGTCTCTAACTTTTATAAGATGCCATACTTTCAGGTAAGATTTTTTAAAATAAAATTCAATGTTAAAAGTTATTTATTTGTAGAAAAAAAAAAAGTTGAATATATTCATCTGTTGAAATATCTTAGGACTCAGATGCTTTCTGAGTTCTATACTATATTTCTTAAACAGCTCCAGAATAACTGTAGCCCATATCTGTGGAGTGGTGTTTTATGATATTTACGTATGGCACTGATGGTGCCATAAGGTGAACAAGATGAGAACATTACATCAGTCTATGTTTTGCTCAATTGCCCTTCCCTTCAAAATGTCTATCTTCCCACTGACAAAGAAATGATGCCCTCTGGTTTAAGCATAGACAGGTTTGCATTGTGCTTCATTATGAATGTTTACTTTTACAGTTAGTTTACTGTGCTACACTGAGTATTTAGCTAGACCTTGACAAGTATTCATTAGTTGCCTTTACTGCAGTTTCATCTCAGAATCTCAGCTATATTAGGATAAGGTAAAATGTTATATAGCATGGAAGTGGAGGCAGTCACTGCCCTAGTGAGCTCAGCATCAATACGCAGAGCAGGCAGATGCTGAGAATGGAATCAGGCACAGATTTTCACATCTTGCCATCACTTTACGTGAGCAGAACCCATCTCTCTTGACTGTTTGAATATGGATCCCTTGTACCAATCACATCCCCTCACTATTAGGTATTTGGTTACCGTTATATCAATAGACTAAATAGAAACTGCTTTCCCTGTTGCTTAATGGCACTAACTCTTGTAAATGTTATTCCTTTTCCTATTAAAATCTGTCATTTGCTTTATCAGCACACACAGTCCTTCATTAACGTCTCTTTCAAAATTGCGTCTTTACTAGTCTCCTGTGACTGAAGCATAAATCAGGGAAACTGCTCTTTCTGGATCCAAGAAACTGTATTCATGATACAATTGGATGTGTTGGAGCAATAGTCCCACATGGACTCATTATCTGGAAGAGTTAGCTTGTTAAATGGATGTATTGGGAAGGTGAATAGAAATGGAATTAAGGGGAATATTCTGTAGCTGGATTTTCTTTTGTCAGGTTAAGATTCATGTGTATATGTGTAAGAGAGACAGCTTCACAGACAGTGTGGACTATGAATCTCAGAGCTCTTCTGCCTAATTCTTCCTAATTCACAGAGTAATTGTATTGCAAATATGGAAAAGTTCATTTGTAGAGCCCTTCTATGCTAATTAAGGAAGATCAGTAAGAGACACTTGCCTGATAAGTACCTTTTTTTTTCTTTTGTTTCTAGCTGTTTTACATGGTTCCAGTCACCCTCTGTGTTGGTGTTATTATTGCCTTCCAGCTATCAGCCTTCACTTGTCGAAAGAATTTGGCAGCCACTGTTCTCCTGCTAGTACTCTTTGGGTATGTGATTGGAAATGCTACTGTGGAATTATGGCTAGTAGAAAACAAACAGGAATCTTTAGACTTGCTTTGCACCTGCTGCTGGATGCATGTTTTTCTCTCTTTAGAAATGATTACAATTCAGCAAAAGATAGTGAGAAAACAGGCTGAAATGTGAGTTTCAAAGTTCCACATGGAAGGGGGGTGAGTGGGTGGATTTGCTTACTCACTCACTCAGGAAAAAAAAAAAAAAAGTACTGGCTATGTCTCAAAAAATACTCTGTGTAGCAATCATTTGCTTTTAGAAATTGACTGTATGTTGTCTTCCAGAAAGGAGAGAATAACCATAGAATCATAGAA
>VXAA01001322.1:0-12064 GCA_013399115.1 Anseranas semipalmata
TTATTATTATTATTATTTTCTAATAAAATAAGTAAAAAACATTAGTGGTGCCAGAAATGACAACATTTCAAAATCATTCTGGTTAACACAACACCAAATACCTGTTTGGTTTAACTCTTTAACCAAACTACCTTTATATTCACCAGAACAGTATAAAGCAGCCAGAGCATATTTTTAAAACCTCAGTAGACTTTAATGTATAACGCTTAGAGAGACAAATGACTTCAGAGTAATTTCTTCCTCTGAAATATTTTAAGTTGCTTTTTTAGGTGAAGTCATCATTTTTATAATATTGGCTTTGGTTTCTGCCAATATTGATGTTTTTAAAAACTCTGATTATTTAAAGATATGATTTTATTATTATTATTAAGTCTGAAAAATTAATGGCATCTGATAAAATTCCATTTTATGGAATTTTTGTTTACAATATGCATTTGAATAACTAAATGAATTTGAACATTGAAATTAACCGAGTGGTCATGCTGACTGGTTGAATTATCATCTTCCGGAAGTAACTTCTTATAATTTCATAAAATTAAGTATTTTCAGAAAATATAGATGAAAAACTCTTGTAATTACAAAATCTGAAAATATAATATGATACTTTTTTGAGTGACCAGTTTCACTGAAACTTGCTTGTTGTTGTGTATTTGAGAACCAATGGTAATGTTAGTGAAAAACATAACTGTCAGTATTAGACATACCTTCTGCGAATCTAAGAAGCACATAGAAAATGATCATTCTTCACATATTCATGGCCAAAAAAACCCAACCAAACAAAAAAAAAACAAATAAGTGTAAATGTAGTCATTGTGGTAGTCACTCCAAGTAGGTAGGAAAATATAGAAAAAAGTACTTTTCAAAAAAATTGGTCAGAATTATATGAGTGTCACTATATTTAACCAGCTGAAAGCAACTGTGGCGTTGTTTTTTTTTTTTATTTTTCTGTAGTACTGGCGTCTGTGCGCATGTGTGCATGTGCATATATTTATGAAAGGCAGAAACCAACTCAAAGCCGCTCATGATCTAAAGAAAAAATACATGAAATAAAACTTTATGTAGTTTTAGAAACATTAACATTTCCATCAAATTAGAGAAAGAAAATAAACAGCTGTGGTAGAAGGGCGGGGGGGAACATTAATCAAACAAGGTTTGATATATAAAACAATTTATGCAAAAATAATAATGTTCTTAATATTTTGCAAAAGGGCTATCACCACATTTTCACTTGCAGCCATTGATCATCCATCAGTTAATAAAATAAAAACATATCTCAGCAACCAGATACTCATAAGTAAATAATTTCAGAAGCAGAGGAATGGATCTTTTCTATCTTCTCTGCTTGGAGAAGAGTGCTTCAAAATCTACCTACAAGTCTACTTTTTTTTTTTTTTTCTTCATTGTAATTCCTTTTCCCAAGCCAGGCTCTTTTCTCTTTCCTTCCCTCTCCTGTGGAATGGAATGCAACAAGTCCATTTCTGGCTATTCCCCAGTATAGACAAGAGCAATCTTTTTCCCCAGCATAGAACAAAAATATATCGCCACCTCAGAAATGTATTGCCACCATTACAAAGTTAAATTCTCCCTGATAAAGAAGTTCACTCCATCTGACTTCATAAGGGTAGATGTCACAATTTCAACTCATTGTCTGAAGTTCTTTTATGGTTAAAAGGCAGAAATGGGAACTTCTAGAATGACTTTGATTTTATATTTATATAAACATCTAAAATAAGTCTGGTGAATCATTTCTGACAAGCACCTTATTTATTTATTTATTTATTTATTTATTTATTGCCATTGAGTTTAAGTGCTATCTAAATGACAAGTCTAAATATAGATAGTTACATTGCAGATAGTGAAGGACAGTTAAAAGCAGTCATGATGCAACTGATGTTTAGAACAGCAGCTAAGAGGAAAGTCACAGAAAAAGGTGTTGAATACTCCTTCAAACTTCAGTAGAAATTTGTATTTTTACTTTTTTTTTTTTTTTCTGATTGGTGATATGTCTTTCTCTTTAGATGATTTGGTTCTCAAAATATCAACTCAGTAGCAGATCATGAAGCTTGTACCCCAGAGGGATCAGCAAATGATAGCTAAGAAGACTGTCGAAGACATTGGCAGTCAAAACAATAATTTTGGTCTTTCATTTCAAAATTTTCACAAGCAAAAAGTTTAAAAAGTTAAATTTATTTTAGAGAAATTCTAGAAGAATAAAATTATTTTACTTAACATTGAACGTGAGAGTATAGGTTTTCCTGTTTTACCATTACCTGATTCTCCACATATAAGCAGATACTATAATGTTTTTAAATGAAAAATTGTTCGTCTCTGACATCAGTTTTCTGAATCTCTCACAAAAAAAGAAAAAAAAAACATTAAAAAGTGTGTGCATGCATACACAATGAACAGACATTTGGCAAATATATGCCAATTTATGGTGGCTTCACGCTGATGGCTAACTAAACTCCACCAGACCAGTCTCTTCAAAAGAACAGGGGGAGAAAATAAGATGAAAAGGGGCTCAAGGCTTGAGATATGGACAGTGAGATCACTTACCAGTTACCATCACAGGCAAAACAGACTCAGTATAGGGAGATTCATATAATGTATTGCCTATTACTAACAGACTAGACCACTGAGAAATTAAAAGCAAACTAAAAACACCTTCCCTCATCCACCCTCTGTTTTGTCCTCGCCACAAGCGGCACAGCAGAACGGGGAATGGAAGTTGCAATCAGTCCATAATGCTTTGTCATCTGCTTCACTAGCAAACGGTATATTTCAGGTATATCCCAGGGACCACAAAAAATATTTTTTCCTCATAGGAAAACCTCATAGGTTTTGACATTACTGCAGCAATTTCAGTCTTTGCTTTCTTTAACTCCTCCAGAGATCCACATTTTGCAAGGAGTCATTCATTAGCTACAAATTTCTTTAAAGATTTCAAAACGTTTTTCTGCCTGTCAGTCAGTCCCTGTTCATTTAGACTCAATAGGATACCTACATGCTTAATCCTTTCACAAGTGCTTAATTGCTTTCCTGGATCAGCATGGCCTAGAAAGTCACATCTATTAAAAAGTGAATCATTTTATAAATAATTTAGCACACAAACAGTTTTCCATTTACCAGAGTCTTCGAGAGCAACTCTGCAATGTTTGATGAAACCACCAGGTTGATTGGTCCCTTCAGCCAATTTTCAAGTGGTTTTTTTTTTTTTTTTAACTAAATCTTATTTTTATATATATTTATATTTATATAAATAAAAAACCAACACCAACTATTAAATTAGTTTAAAAATATCCAGTTATTTAGAAGATTTTATTTAGTCATAGTTATTGCTAATATTTGAAATCTAAAGTGAACTTCTGTTAGCTGTTCAAGACCTTAAATCAACTGCTGAATATCTATGGCTTTCATTAGTTTAAGTGCCCAAAGAAATATCAAAAGGTATGCTCATTTTTAAGACTGTTATGGACCTTATTTTCTACTATAGTAAAGTCTCATGTACTGGATTTGTCTGGGATAGAGTTAGTTTTCGTCACAGTAAATTGTATGTACATCATCTCTATGTCATAAAAGTATTTCCTAGAAGAACTAATTACAAGACTCTATTCTTTGAGAATCATAGAACACCACATGTGACACTGTTAAAACTATCTTGAGTGAAGACAATATCAGTATACATAAATGTTACCACAATTCTCTCAAAAATGACACCAGACCTGTGCTGATTTTTTAAAATAGAATACCTATTTTGCAGGTATATTATAAACATTTTTTCCTATCTGTATTTTAATTTAAAAATATCATCTGTAATAAGTAATCCAATATTCTCTGGTGGGACTTTGTCCACCAATGAGAGGAAGACCATTCAGTATTTCTTAGATATAAATAAAAGGTACTTCATTCTATTGTACATTTTAATTACTGGGAAATATTTTCAGCCCTTAGATACTGCCAAACATAAATTTTGCAACCTTTACATCTGTTTTGTTGATTGTAAATGTCTTAGATCTCAACCTTCAATAAGGCTTGTGTTACAATTATGCAGATATAGACAATCCCACCTAATATGCTTGCATGGCTGAGTTTTACTAGGCTTTTAGGGTAATTTCTTTCTTGTATTGCTAGACATTGTTACTGCACAGTAGGACCTCTGGTTTTGCTGAGATGGCTGCATACTGTTGGCAGCAGGTATATATATCATAAGTAATGATTGTCCTGTGTACCATGACAACAGAAAGTGATGAGTATTGAAGCCAAAGAAACCACTAACCGCACAGAGGAGGAGGTGTGCATCTAGTGCCTTTGGATCCATCTTCTTTTCACACAAATTCATAAGTTCTGAAGTAAAACTTCAAACTCCACAGGTCAGAAATCAGAGTCATCATAGAACCACAGAATCATGTAATCATTTAGGTTGGAAAAGACCTCTAAGATGATCAAGACCAACCATTAACCTAGCACTGCCAAGTCTATCACTAGACCATGTCCCTAAGCACAACATCTACATATTTTTGAATACCTCCAGGGATGTTAATTCAACTACTTCCCTGGGCAGCCTGTTCCAATGCCTCACAACCCTTTCAGTGAAGAATTTTTTTGTCATACCCAACCTGAACCTCCCCCGGTGCAACTTGAGGTCATTTCCTCTTGTCCTATCGCTTGTTGCCTGGGAGAAGAGCCCGACCCCCATGCTGCTACAACCTCCTCTGAGGTAGTTGTAGAGAGCGATAAGGTCGCCCCTGAGCCTCCTCTTCTCCAGGCTAAACAACCCCAGCTCCCTCAGCCGCTCCTCATAAGACTTGTTCTCCAGACCCCTCACCAGCTTCATTGCCCTTCTTTGGACACGCTCCAGCACCTCGATGTCCTTCTTGTAGTGAGGGGCCCAAAACTGAACACAGTGTTCTAGGTGTGACTTCACCAGAGCCTCAGCTCATATTACTCTCCTATCTCTATCCTCATCAGCTAATTGTAGTTAAGCTACTTGTGTGAAGATACACAGTCTTGTCTTTAGAACACAAATGTATGTGCTGGTTAATTGTTAAGAACCATGGAAAAACAGTTTCATGGGATCAGGCACTGAATAAACTACATGAAGTCTCCACTGCCAAGTCATGCTAGTGCTTCCAGGCTGAGGATTAACACCCCGCCCATCTGGTGACAACTGATCTGGTGCTACAGTGACTGGGGACTCCTTTGTGGTGACCCCAATCCAAAGAGGCCCACAGCCCCTGAAATATCTTGTGGTGACTAATGAGTTGGCCTGGGGACTAGCAGACAACATTGCACTCCCCTGCTACAACCAGGACATTTCATATCAAGCGCGTCTAACCCTGACACCCTTTGTTGAGAGGTGTGGCTGTTGTCAGGGTCCTGATTGCATCTCCCCTTCCTGGGGGCTTGGCTGCTGGGTCTTGGGGCCAGCACAGAAACAGTTCAGGTAAGGGCTGCCAACCCCCTGCTCCCTCCCACACATTCTGTTTGATGTCTCAGATAGCCTAACGTCCATGACAAGGAATGCTCACAGGGACCTTACAAAATGATATTATTTCTAGGCATATCCTCTCCATATTTACTTCACTCAGTTGACCTTAAAATAACAAAAAGAGAAAAACTCCATCTTTTAAATAATAACCAGCTGGCAAGAGTGTTCATATCAGCCATTGGCATCCAGATCGTCAGTTCCCCCTCAGTCTGAAAGGGTGAGACTGCCTCTACTAAAGCTTCTTACCCTCAGGTCATACAGCACTACCAGAAAGGACACCCCCCCACCACAATTTTTAGCTTAGTATATTGTTCCTTCAAGAGCATAAAATGTTTTAATATTTTATTTCATAATTTCAATTTCTCTCTATTTCCTTTTCTCTTGCTCTGCTGTATCAAAGTAAAATGAATGGGTGGAACTAATACAAATTTCTGACACTTTTCTACTGCTCAAATGATTGCAGTTTATATAAAACAGGTAATATATGTCACAGTAATATGTTGAAATGATAATCTTTTCATTCTGTCAAGCAGCATACATATTTACATAATGTTTCCATCAACACTGTAAATTTCTAGTACTGTAGGGAATACAGCTGGGGAAAAAAGCTTTTAGGTCCCAAAAATGTGGAACTTTCCACAGGTGTGTTTTAAGATGCATTTTGTGTGTAAAGTTTCGAAATTCAGGTGCCTAAATTGATTTATATTAAACTCTTGAACTGTCTGAACTCCAATTATCTTCACTGATCTGTTTACTTCCACAGTGATATTTTTTTTTTGTATGTGTGTTTTGTGTGTGTGTGTGTGTGCACACGCTTTTAATAGGAGAAAATTATGTAAAACTATGTTTCTATCATAACTGTCAAGTGTTTCTAAACATTAAAAACTGTAGCAAGTTGTTTTTAAATTCCAAGCACATGAGTTTGAAATGATAGGTATTTAACTTTCAATCCACTATGCAGCATATTCTGTGAAGGATCACTTCAATCTTACTGTGAAGTAAGAGTGTCCTTATAAGTGGGGGTGAGTTGTTAAACTACTTCATTAATACTACTTTATTTTCCTGGCAATTTCAAAAGGTATGCAAATGCACATTACAATAAATAAATTACAATTTCAATCAGGGAGTTAACTAGAATTTTCACAGGAAACTTCCATCAAAAATAGCGTGGACAATCTGTCAAAGAAAAATTAATTACAGATGCATGTTACTTTGCTCTAACAGTGTGCCATCTTATGAATGCAATGGCAAACTACAACTTACCATAAATAAATCAAAAATATAATAATAATAATAATAATAATAATAATAATAATAAAAAATAAAAAAAACAAGAGCAAAAAGAGTAATATCCTAAGGTAGCGATAATTATTATAAAAAGTATATGGTCATACACTAGAAAACAAGTAAGTTTTTAAGGATAGCAAATGAAGTGATTTCACAGCAGGAAGGCTTGCCATTTGAAATTAAAGTTGTTAAAACAAGACAACAGTGTGTAAGAAACACTACTTGTGCCTTTGAAAATCTTGTCCAGAGATTTCACTAGTATTTAAACCTGTGATATAACATTTAATGGAAATAATAGGTGAATAAAGTATTCTCAAATATTTTGATTCACTGAGGAAACAGGCATTAGAGCATTTCAGGGTTAATTAGAGATAATAAGCAGAACAAGTTTTAACATATATTTCTGATGCAAATCTGCAGAAGTGTCTCAAGGAATATTTGCAAAGTTGCTACTATTCCTCATGAAATTGATACTACACCTTATGTTGGTTATGGCAAAATACTAGCTAATGGACTTCTGTTTTGAAATTACACCATGTCAATGTATATTGACTCTTAGAGTATAAAGTCCTAAAAGTAAATAAAAATGTATTTAGCATTCAGAAACTTTCTCAACAAGTGGAACCCATGGAACTTTCTTTGACATACAAGATTAAGAGTTGGGAAATCTGTCTTTGTAGTCCTTGCTGTAAGGCAGATTTCCTTATTGATGTGACATGTAAAACTGTAAAAAAGTATAACAATATTTTATACAGCTTCAGATAATTTTTGTATTTTTATTTAAGAATTTAAGTTCATCAAGTGCAAGTGATGTATATTGTTGTTTTGTTTTGTTTTGTTTTGTTTTCTGGAAAAAATCATGTTTTGATATTTTAACATTTTAGAATAAAAAAATCAAGTTAGTTCTTTGGTTAGCATTTCTGAGTTAAAAATAGTTATAAAATAGCAAATTCCATAAATAAAAACAATACCATTATTTTTCCCTAAAGAAGAGGAGATTAATTCAAATTAATCAGGTTAGATGTGGCTTTGAACAATCTGGTCTAGTATCTAGTGGTAAGTGCTCATGGAAGGGAGGGGGTTGGAACAATATGATCTTTAAGGACCCTTCTAACCCAAACCATATAATTCTATGAAATTTAAAGGTATTCACTTCCTTTTTTTTTTTTTTTTTTGAAAAATTCCACTTCAGATATACAAAAGCCTTAGAAAATAAACGTTATACACTGAACTTTCTAGTATTTCTTCACAAGTAAATATAATTCAGATTTGTTTATAAATCTTGAGTCATTTTAGAAAGCATTGTTTTTCTTTTTAATTTTCTTTTTCTTGTGTTGATGGCATAAATCACACTGCAAAATATGAAGCTCTTTTCCAAATATCCACCTATTTAGTTGATCATATAGCTTTAAAGGGTATTTACTGAGACCAGAGTACATTTCTGAGTGAATATAACATTTACTTTTAGTTAAAAAAAAAAAAAAAGTAAATTATATTTCTTTTTCACCCTACACTTTTCTTGTGATGTGATAACTGAAATAGGAATGAGCACTTTAAAACCAAAGCATTTAGTCTTTTTCATCTTTTAATTTTAATATAGGTGGAAATATGGTATTTCTGCAGAAAAATTCTCAACTATAACAAATAAGAAAGATAGCTAATTGGTGTTACATATACATAAACTTTATATAGCGCTTTAGCTTTCTTGAAACTTTACAAATTAGAACAGGTGGATTTCTTTCTCAAACAGTCTAACCACAAGGCTTCTTTTCAGTCTGCAAACAACTGCACAGAAGCAAACTGACAATATATCCCAGCAAGAATCCCTCTCTCTTGCACTCCAAAGACTTTTGTGGAGAGGAAGCTGAGTAGGGCAGATGTGTGAGACTAATCAAATCCTCCAGGAAGTTTATTATCTTTTGTGTGGAGGACCTGAAGTGCTAAAAACCCCCTGCCTACTCCATGTTTTTTTTTTTTCTTATCCACCAATCAGTAGAAAGAAAGGAAATGTCCACCTTCTGTAATCCATCAGTGCAATCCATTTACTTGTTCTATGTTCCATATTTGGGACTTGATAATTTCTGAAAACATTTTCAAATAAATGTCAATTAACTAGTTTTACAAGGGAGTGCTTGGTAGAAACCTAGGCTACATGTAATGTAAAATTTCTTCTGATATTGCTAAATTACCACTTGTCATGGATAAATTTAGGGGTGAAATAGCCACATGAAAGAAAGCACACTACACAGTTACATAACATCAAATGTAATTCTCTTAAAGACAGGTGGGCACAGCGGATGGATAACAAATTCTGCTCATCCGTACCTGCACATGTACACACACACACACACAGCCTGCACAGAATACACTCACACTAGCCAAGGCCTCTGGTCCAGGTGCAACCAGCATCATAGTCTCCAAGGAACAGGATGCTCACTGCAGCTGGGGCCTGGTCCTTAGACTGATGAGTTCCTTCTTGGACTCAGCCTTCAGCATGGTGCTGGATATTTGTGGATGTATTTTCCACCAAGAGGTTATTGTTTTCACTATTTATTTTTTTCTGACTGACATGTTCAGCATAAACGGACAATGGCATTGTTGGTCATGTCAGCCTAGGCCAATGTCTCTTACTTTCTCCAATTAGCAGTCAGTAGTCTAAAGCCTATTATCACATTTTGGCTTTCCTGCCCCCAGTGTGTTAGAAGGATGTAAAGTTACCAAGAATTTATCTCCTCCCCTTTATTTATTTATTTATTTTTCTTTCCCCAGGCATACTTAAAGCATTAGAGCACAGCAGACGAACTCCAGAGCTTTTACCTCCCAACAAAATAACTTTCTTCTCAGTTCCTAATACTGGTTTCTGTCTGCATCCCTTATTAATCACNAATCATTTAAATCACTAGAGATGGGACAGTGCAGTAAAAATCTCATTAATGTAGGCATGCTTTCAGGTTGCCACATGACAATTTAAAAATATTACCAAACACCAAAAATGGTGCATAATATTTATGACATTGTCAGCAATGACTGTAAGGTATTCTGGGTTTACTGTTTCTGCAATCCTATTAACCACTGTCTGAGTCATATTTTATTTTATAGATTGCAGAACCTGATTAAAATAAATGTACTCATCACAACTTTATATAAAAGCAGCTGTGTTCAATTTGTTAATATTATCTAGTATAGTTTGATGTATTTTTTTTTTTTTAGTTTTGCTAAACAATAAATATCTGCAATCTGTAGCTAGCATTTGGCAAAGAATGGAATTCACCTCACCTGAATAGATTATGAAGTACACAACTTAGTCTTGTTAGAGTGAACTACCAGTGTGCAGTATTATAGCTAGAACATTCAACCAGAAGGTTTATTTGTACCCAAAGATACAGATTTTCCATTTTTTTTATTTTTATATATATTAAGAAACACCGTTTTCCGTTTATTTTCAAAGTACACTCACAAATGAGGTCATAATTTCTGCTGTATTTCAGAACACTGTTCTTTACAAAAATAATAAAAAAAAAAAACTCAAGTTTAGAATATTTCTTTTCAATTCAGGAGCAATTTCATGCAGTCCTTTTTGTTCCACTAACTTTGTGACTTTTGTGTCACTTATTTTTGTATGCAATACTCCCATGTTAATTTATTTTCCTCAGATTCTGCCTACTTTGCTTTTATTTTTTTACATGTCTTCACTAGTACTGCAAGTAAAGTACAAGTACATCCACGAAGTCAAGACACAGTGGATCTCTATTCTGTGTTTACAAGCTAATGTCTAATATCTATATTCTTTCTGTTATTATGCCTGTTAATTTTGGAAATATTCATAAAGGATTTTGATGGGCAATGAAGTAATAAATATTAAGATTCATTTTAGTTAATATATGTTAATTCTTCAGAAGGCATAAGTTGTTATCAAGATCCATTAAGAATATTGTTTATCTGAAACTTGGTGCAACTTTCATATGGATTGATTGTTTCTCAACTACTTACTATGCAATTTCACACTTTTTCTACTTACCTCTTTACTAACTTCAGCTAACAACTTCAGTCTGAGACAGAATGCTAAGACAGAAAGGCTCTCTGTGCTATACAGCTGAACATGAGACTTCTCTCTAATATGTTTTTTTTTTCTTATAATTTTGTTGCTGTTCTATTTTCAAGTCATTCACATCACACAGATTCAACTCAAGTGCACATTTAACATTCCATATCTGCATTTAACATTCCATATCTTTATGTTAGTCAGGGTTCATCCTTGTTGTCCTAAACCCGATAGCATGTTATTTTGTTTTGTTTTGTTTTAACAACAACAACTGATTTGCAGTTAAAAAAAAAAAAAAATGTTCATACCAGAACATCATATTCTAGGCAATACCACTGCATTTGCTTTGTGTTTGGCATTTTTGTTCAGGCATCCTCACTTTCTGTTATCAGCTTTTATTGTAGTAATTTGACTTCAAGGTCATTTTTGCTATAACCCCACTAAGAGCATAATCCATTTTTTTTTTTTTTTTTGTTCTTTTATTTATTTATTTATTTATTTATTTATTTTTTCTTTTCCTGGTTGGTATGCTTCATGAGTCTTCCAGTTAATAAATGCCTTCTGTTCTGGGTTGGAATATCAAAGCCTGAAAGAGGTCTAGGCATACTAATATAGACGCTACAGTTAAAGCTCACAGCAGTACAGCTACCCCTGAAGGTATAAATCTAATTAAGAAATCCATAGCCAAAACTACTTATCACCTATTTTTATATTTTATTGAACTGAAGAATATATTTGATAACTATAATCCTGGACGCCTAGAGTTTGTAAATTATAGGAGTTAATACACGTTTTCTTTTAGCTAGCCAAGTACTTTAGAACAGAACTGTTGTGAGTTTATTTTCACCACTTTTCTGATGGAGTACCTTTTATTTTAATAACAACTAATTCTCATGCCATAAATGAAAATTAACATGAGATTACATAAAATTTTTACAGGTAAAAACAGCCTTAAAACAAGTCTATCTTCTTCATTATGGTGCATTGCCATTGCTATCACTTTTAGTCCCATTCTTCTTCTTTTATGTGTTCTTCTTGAAAGTCAGTCTGGGGTCAGCCTCAACTATTCACAAGTTCACGTTCTGTTTTTCTTTCACATGAGAATTAGGTGCTTTGGGGCGCATTAGATAAAGGGCAGAAGCAAAAAGGTACAGTGCTGCCTCCATTCCAGTTCACCCAGTACTCCGTCAGTTGAGTACTTAAGTACTTAGTCAAGTACTTACTCAGGTAAGACTTTAAGGTAGTGC
>VXAA01001323.1:12027-87079 GCA_013399115.1 Anseranas semipalmata
CTTTCCTTTCCTTTCCTTTCCTTTCCTTTCCTTTCCTTTCCTTTCCTTTCCTTTCCTTTCCTTTCCTTTCCTTTCCTTTCCTTTCCTTTCCTTTTTTTCCTGAAGAATAACGTGGCACTGAGTGCAGGAAATGAGAGAAAGGAGTTTGTGGGGGACTATGACAGTCCTAAGGGGGTTATGTATCATACTTTTTATGCAAAGGGATATAGAAAAGGTTGCATAGCTGGCGTTAATGTCAGCATCCGACTATATAAGAATAACATTCTGTTAATTACATGTAATTTCATGTAAATCAGAAATACAAAGAACCTCTATCTAATGTCTCCCTTTTTCAGCTCAGGCTGTTCCTATTGTGTATTTATGTTTGTTTTAGTCTTATTTTAGAGGAATGAATATTCAACTACTTCTCCTAGGAAACATTGTCGTATACTAAAAAACCTTTAGGGTGTTTTTTCCCTCCTTATTGTGCATATTCAACTTTTCTTTTTTTCTTTTTTGTTTCTTTTTTTTTTTTTTTTTTGCTTTCCTTTTTTGTATCCCTGTGAATCTAGATATAGTCACATTTTCTGTTCCTTTCCCCTTGCAGAGCACTCAAGCCAGAAGGGCCAGAGAGCTTCTGATGGGGTAGGCACAATATAAAATCAAAAGTGATGACCTCCACGTGAGGAACACCCAGGAACAAAATTCCACAGCAGTTTCTGTTTGTGGGGACAAAGCAGGAGAGAACTGCAGAACTGAGCATTGTCTAAACTCATTGTTCATGCAACCTTCCAGTAAGGGTGGACCACAGCGGCCCATTAGCTGCTAGATGTAGTGCATATTAGAGTCTGATAAGCCACCAAGCACAACAGCTGTCGTCTAATGCAGCCAGCAAACTACTGCTGGAAAGCAGACACCTTGCACAGTGGTTTCCCCAACTCCCAACCCAGTTCCCCTTGACACATCTTTGTGTGCATCAAATAATGCTTTATATTCTTTCATGTCCAATCATTTTATTAAATTCCAGGTTTCAAGTTCGACCAGACCTTCCTGTGTTTCACTAGGTCTTATTTATGTTTTCTTCCAAAACAAAAATGTATTGTAAAGTTGGTTTATTTGCAAGGCAATGTTTAACAAAACAGTATGAGATGTATCTGATTAAAATCCCAGCCAACAATAAAGTGATTATCTTTCTGCACAGTGTGTGGTGCCATATGGTGACTGAGCAAGTGGGAAGAACTGATGCTTAATATGCAGCTCCAGTGATTTACTGTTACTGACTTCCTGTAGAAAATGACTGTTTCTTTCATAAAAACCTAATTAGTTTAAAAAGTACATGTTTGCAGTAAAATTTATATTGATAAAGTTGCCAGTGCAATTTTCAAATATATTAATGATTTATAAAAAGCTCAAGTAGCAGGTGTATTTTGAGCTTCCTGTCTCAATCTGCCCTGCTGACCCTGATCAGACAAGCTGCTTGAAATAATCATAAGCAGCTCTTTTTACTGTTGGTTTTTTTTTTTTATCATTTATTATGTCTATAAACCGTATACAATTGCATCAAATTAGGTAATAAATATATGAGTGAACTAAGCAATGATTATACTCTCAGCTTTTTTTTTTCTTCTGATAAATCTGAATACTTTGTAAAAAAAAATATTCCATTCTTTCTTAAATTCAAGGGGTTGTCTCTCCCTACAACAGTGTAGCAATACAAGGCAGCAACCTGAAAAACAAAGAACTAAGGCAGCAATCACATCTTTTTCAAGAAAGTTTCATACAAAACATTTCATGGACTTCACAGAACCACAGGAGGTTTGTCCTCATTAAATCTATGCAAAACACCTCCTCTCTTACTGTAGTATAAATCCAAACTATTATTACTGAATTCTGTGATAATGGGTGTAATTCTGGAAAACAGGTGCTTTAAGAAACAAGGCTATATCCTATTAAAACCACTGAGAGGCTTTCCACTCGAGTATCTAATTCCATAAATTAGTAATAGATATATCTTGTGCATAAGATTTTAGAAAATTTCCAATATGTGTAAAATTCTATCCCATGAGCTATCAATGTAGTTCCATTATTTTTGTATTTCGTATTCAGTCATTTCACCTATTGTATATGTGTTTAATTCCTCCTTTGTAACTCTTGAATGTAATAGTGTATAAATGAATTTCAGTTATTCAGACTCATATTAAAGAAAAGCCGAATCCCGCATAGGCCTGTAGTGTCTCCAGACATTTCTTCATTTCCCTCTGAAGCTGACAATCATCACTGTCCTGTCTCCATCCTCCTCATTACTACGGCCTCATTTCTGCTTTTTCCTTTCAAACGGTTATTATTATTTGGTTATATATATAAAAAATATATAAATGAGAATCTTCAAAATTCTTTTTCCCCCAGTCTTAATTATTTCAGATGCTCACCACCTTGACAGAATAAAACTATTTGTACATTCTTCTCTTGTCCTTGTTCTCCATCCTTAGTTTTATTCTCAGAAAAAAAGAGAAGCATCATTTTTCATGTGATATAGTCTAATTCTTTCCCATGTTTTGTGCATATTTTAGTTTGGTGACCCTATGTGGTGTCTCTTGTTTTCAGTATTTACTTGTAAATTCTTTTGTGTGGGATTAAGGTATAGCGTCATGTACATGTACTAATTTGTCTACATAGTGAGAATGACTGATAACTCAGATCAGATCAGTTATATATATACTGAACTTATATACAATAATACATAGCAGTATATATAATGCTTTAGTATTAGTGTTAAATAGTGTTAAACAAGTAGCTTTACTGAAAATAGCAGTTACATTGAAATTTTAATTTGAATTTAATTCAAATATAAACCCAGTGGCCAGTAGAATGAAGAATGGGGATACTCTAACTGCTCACTCAACACCACAGTAACTCATACAGATTTTCTAATGAAGGATAGTAACTGAGAGACCTTTCTGTTAGCTAAAAAATAAAAGATCTGGGGATTATTCTCTTTCATCTGCACATATGCAAATCTTTAAGATCTACTGGGAAAAGAAATCCATTAATGGGATAACATACCTCATATTTATCTGTTCCTTTAGTAATTTACAGCTAAAAATAATAGTAAAATGTGTAGATTAATATGAAAAACAAATTATGATTACCATCTAACTTTAATTGTAAATAATCACACTCTTGTTGAGTAGAATATTGAACTATATTCAGTCTAGTAATCTGAATTTGGCCTTGTCCCTAACAAAAACAACACATAATAAAATGATTATCTGCAAGCTCTACTTCAAAGGTAGTATGGTAGCATGAGTAATGTTGTGAAAGTAACGTTATCATGTAGAAGTCCCTGAGAATTCTATAAAATGAGACAAAAGAATGTAAAATAGAGGGAAATTTTCAACCCCTTAGGGTTTTAAATTTAACCTCATAGGGGTTAAAAAATGGAGAAAATCACAAAAGAGACAATGATCTCAGATGGTGTGGGGGACAATTGGCATATCAGACTATAGGACATTAATGAGCAGCAAACATGAAACTGCAAGTTTAGAAGATGAAAGGATATTCCTTCCTCCTCTGGATATCCTTTCTTCCTGGAAGGTTTTGTGAAACAAGTGAAAGGGGCAGGCAAGAAAGTGGTGATGTCAGTAGCATCTCAGTTGAAGTCAGAAAGTCAGAAAGTTGAAGTATCTCAGTACAATCAGAAAAGGTAACTATACGTTATACAAAGTGTAGGGTGTTTCGCTTTTTATTGGAGGTTAAGAAACAGACAGGATAGAGGACAGGACATAGAGTGAACACTGGAAGAGACTCATAAAGTCACAGAGTAATTCAGGTCAGGAGAAACATCTGAAGAGTCCAAGTGCTTGCTTAAACACAGCTTACCTCAAAGGTAGATAGGAATGTTCAGGGCCTTTGTCCAGTTGAGTTTTGAGTATCTCCAAGCATGGAGATCTCACATTTCCCTGGAGCACCAGTTTTAATTTCTGTCCACCTTTATGTCCACCTTACACAATCTATGTTTATGGCTGTGGAATTTAAATATCTCCAGTGATTACTAAATTCAAATATGCTGAACTAGAAGATTAATTCTGTTGTGATTAATGAGACTTTTTGATGTATAATTAACACAAAAACATGAATCAGTCAAACTGAAACAGAGCCTAAAGCACTATTAAGACGGGAAAGCTGAGGTTGTTAGGTGGCTTCCTGTGAATTCCAGATATTTATCATGTGGTCTAGAGAAAATGAACATGTTAGCAAGATAGTACGCAGACCTGTCCAAAGATTGTACTCCGAGCTTGCCTCTTCTGTGTGAATATGTTATGCCCTCAGAAACCTGTAGACAGAAAAAAAAAGGACAAACAATTTAGCTAACTTACCCACTCCTAAAGCAGTATGAAACAAGAAGCAAAGATTTTTTTATTCAACTCTATTTTATGCGACATTTTTACACAGGTGTCTTTAGATTTCTTGAAATGTATCTTAACCAGGAGACTAGTACTAAAAACTGATTTTTTCGTAACAGGATCTTTAATGATTACAACTATTTTATTCTTTATTTTTACTTCTGATATCATAGCTCTTATTGTTAAAAAAACGAATTAAGGGTTAGTTATATTTAAGAAGAAGAGGTGACGTGATGTAGAGGTATGCAAATTGTAGAAGGAACTTTAAAATAATTGTGACCTGTAGACTTGCAGAAAATCAGAAATTGTAATATAAAATCAGCACTTGCCTGTCACTCACAAAGATGAAAATGCAAAATAGACAGTCTCATTTCAGCACTGCTCAATAATAAATCAACAGGCCAGACATGACTCAGAGTCTGCTCATAAATTAGTTGTTTGACATGGAACAAAGAATCACAAGGAAAGGAAAGGCAGAAAATAAAAAAGGAGAGAAGAAAAACCGGGCCTCATGTGGCTTTCTGCTCTATTACTCTTAGACAATTACATGAAATATTAAATAGTGCAATTACTGGAAAAAAAAAAAAAAAAGAGTGTTAAACAAACATGCTACAATGGATCATGTTATTGCAATCAATACCAGATCAGCTATAAATTGATGCAAGTTCATTGCTGATGTAACTTTATTCCATAAGATACAAAACTGGACCCAGAGATATGATTCCCGCATTACACTTACAGCTGCCAATTCTACTGAGAACTGAGTTAGGCATTCTTTATTCCTACTGATGGCAATAAAAGAAGAAAAAAAGAAAAAAAAAAGAAAAAAATAATAATCCTAGCTTACATTAAGAATTTACACGGACCAAAATTACTTGACATAGAAATCTCATCATTACATCTACAGTCAACATGCCTAGGTTTGTCCATTTACCATTGAGGAAACTGGTGTTTGATTTGGAGATCACAATTAAGAGGTTATATTACACAGTACAAATCCAGACCTGTCACATTGAAGTTAGAGTTGACTGTGATGTTGGATGGAGGCTGGCAGCTCTGCCTGCTTCAGTATCAGTGGGAAGGCCTTACATCCTTGACTCATCCAGAAATTTTCTGTCCCTTTTTCAGCAGTTTGAGATAATGTAGAAAGGAATCAACCTTCTATCTTCAATGGAAAAAATGTTTCTGAAGCTAAACTCACTCCTTTCACATTGAAGTGTTTTTTCAGGGTTTCCATGCAATGATGTCTATAAATGCAGAAAACAAACAAAAAAAAGCAAAACTTCTGACCCGAATAGTGCCATATATATTTTTTATGAATACATTAGAAGTGGTGTCATAGTTATTATATATGCCATACTATAATTTTAGGTAAACTGAGTCATAGTATTGTGCTTAGATATGAAATCATGTAGTTTAATGAAGCATGAAGATAGCAGGTAGCTCAGCTAAACTCATAGATGAGGATGTAGCACATCTGTTTTGTTGTAAAAAAAAAAAAATTATCTTGAGATCTCTTTTATGTATAAGGACAAGATCTAATCTCTTATAAATCCAGAATATTTCCAATTTAGAAATAAATTTAAATTGGTGGAACAAAGACAAAAATCTGTCATATCAACATGCATAATTCTAGTCTGCAAACAAAATAAGGCAGCAATTAATATTGTGATTTCTGTGATTGCTGTTAACTGAATGCTAACAGCATTTGCTAGTTTAGCAGCAAGGTAGCACTTCTAGCCAGTACCAAAGCCTACCAAGCTGTATTGTATTTTACAGAACAGGATGAGTTGAAATTTAAATAGCTATTTAAGTTAAAGAATCTTAAGAAACTTGCCTGAATCTTGAACACATTTGCAGTGTCATATTAGGGAAAACTGTGAAGAGAGCTAAAAGTATGAGTTCAGTAGTATAAAATCCAAACTGGTAATCAGTTTTTCAAATGTGTCAAGCTGAAGGAATGTTAGGAGGGTATATGGGGTGGCATCAACAGTGCTGTTAAGAAATAGGCATGTCCTGACTTTGTGTTCCCACCTCGTGATTAAAAAATGGTGACAACTGAAGTGTTAAAAATGTAATGAGAGAGAGATGAAAGTGAAAAAAGGATTTTTGAAATGTAACAGGCTCAGTTAAGGACTCAAAAAATGAAATAATGTAAGTTTACTTTAGCAATGATGATATTAACTGCTTTGTTAAGCCTCTGAGCATGCCCAGGATAAACAAAACATTTTAAATTTAGATTTAATTGGGACCTCATTAAATTATTATGCAGCATGATCTATCACTTGTGAAGTATTTCATTTAACATTACATTTCTTAATCCAGCGCAAGCACAGGGGACTGATCTAGTCAGCATGCTGAGTGCAGACCTGTCAGGGTTAGTGTCTAGCATTGATGGCCAGCCACACTATGCTGATTCAATCTGATGGTAACTGTAGACAATTTTTAAAGCATCTGGGTGGGGGAAAAATCAGGTCCACACTCCCTCTTAGCACACGCTCAAAAACATTTTATTTTCAGTGTGGGCTCTAATAGGTGTGACATATTCCTGCCTATTCTTTTTGGTTATCAACATATTTCTATGAATCAGTGAAACTCATTCTGTTAGACTGATTCAAAGGTGATATATTTCAAAAAAAAAAAAAAAAAAAAAAGTTCTGCAGCTCTGCAGTTTCCAATATCCAAAATTTATGGGTAGAAACCATTTTAGCTTTCTAAAAGAGCCTTAATGTCAAGTCCCAGAAGGGTGAAAGGGCCTGCAGGCATTAACAGTTGAAGTTGCCCTTATGATGTGCGGACACTAACCCAGAAATAGTCCACAGGTGCCAACTATGATGTGTGGAGCAGGGTCAGAGGACAGACCTTTCATATGTCCACTCCCTGATCCCAGCCTTCTAAACGTGATCCAGAGATACCCAAAATTTCCATTTTCTTGAAGGAATTATTAACCTTTTAGCTGCAATCCTAGCCATATGCCAGTGCCCAATTCCTACTGAAATTAAAATCTGGGGTACAAAAAATGCAGAGCAGGAGGAGCAACCCTTATCCCAGAGAGCTTACCATCTAACTGGAGTTTGCATTGGAGGATAACACACAAGGTGAAAAAGCACTGAAGGGAAGTTTGCAGCATGAATATCTAGCTTCAAGGAGCTTCTAAACTTACGTTTGTGCTGCTTATTAAACAAATTTTCTTAAAGTACAAGAGTAGATCAGGAAGCATTCTGGAGAAAATCTTGTTTTTCTCAATTCTCCTATCTCAGTCTGCTTTCTCCAGCTTTTCCTCCAGAAACCAGACCTCATAATTTGCTCACAGCCATGGCTATCACCTGTCTTTCTTCAGTTGCCTCTCCAGCATCCATCATATGAATTGTTTTCCTTTATAATCCAAATCTAACTGGCTATCAATAAACAACATCCAATAACCCAACCCAGAAGAAGACAACCAGAAAAAAAAAAGAGGAAGATGCACTGGAATTATGTATTTTGGCAAAATAGTTGGGATAAAAAGACAGCAGTTAAGCTTATTGTCTGAGTTAAATGGTACTTTTGCTGGGTGGATGAGTAATGGGTTGCATTGGTAATTCTGTTGCATCTGTGAGGGGTTGCACGAACTTCAGTGTTCTGGGTGGTTAGTATGATGAGTTGACAGGAAAAGCTGATGAATGAGCAGCCAGTGCTACCATAGCTAAGTATCTAGGCCAAGAAATAACTAGCTCCTGTGCTTGTGGTTATTCAACTGCAGTGCATAGATATAGTGGAACATTGTAGTATCTGGACTGGGGCAGTTGGTCAATCTGTTGAGTATCCTGGTGCTAACACAATTGAAACTGGTTAGTCTGCCTGGTGAATTAGCAGGGAAGCATGTGAGTGCTGGAAACCCAGCACAAGTAGCAGGGAAGTGACAGCAAATAGCTGGAAATTGTTACAGGAACAAGACAGCCTTAGATCAAAATTAGATGTTTTTTATCTTATGTCTATGCTTTGCCCTTGTTCCAAAAGAATTCTCCTAGTCAGGATCAGAACATGAAAAATGGGACGGTGCTTGTCAATATAGAGCAGTTATGAGCAAAACTAACTACTACTGTGGGGGTCTGGAGAGGGTCATCCTGGACCATCCTCTTGGAGACCACCGCTGTTCCAGTACCCTTGGGCTAAATTAAGGTAACATCAAACGATCGACTGAGGAGTTTTATTGACAACAGAAGCTGATTAAACCTTATTGTTTATACCAGGAGCTACCTAACCTTGCAGTATATAGCAGAAGCTGTTTGAACCGTGTTGTTTATAAGGGAAACTATTTGAACCTCCTTTACAAAGGGCAGAGCGAGCCGTTAATGGGATCTATTTAAACTTCGTAATTTTACAAAAGGTTGAACAGCGCATAACATAGAAGGAAGAGAAAGAGAAAAATAAGACAGAAAGACAGATGCTGAGGAGAGACCCGGATCACCACCCAGGTCTGTCAGCAGTGGCAGTAGGCCCAGCCCCAGGCCCTCGGGGCTGCGCTATTTAGAAGTAAGGCCCAGGGGCCTCCAGTTCCAGTCCTCATCTCATGCTAATTGCCTGGCATGCGCAGCCTGTTCCAGAATCTTCTGGAAAGGGGTTCGGGGTGGGGTGCTAAGGTCATCCTGTCCCCCACTGCCAGAACCACTGGCGCAAAGCTGCCTCAGATGGTTACTGGGAGGTTGGCCCCAGAAAAGTGCTACCCTGCCTTCACAAGATCCGCTTTTCAGAGCCAATTTCAAAGGTAGTAACTGCCTTTTTCGACGAATGTTTGAGACGGCGTCCTTTTTCTCAGCCTCTTACAGCTATTTATGCATTTTTTATGTTGTAAAGAAGAAATAGCAGAAACCATTCATTCAATTAATTATTAATATTATCTTTTAGTATTAGTTTATGGATTACAATAAATAGAAATGCATTAGACCACTTGAAAACTGAAAGTTTTTTTTTTTCATGTGGCATATTTACCTTAAGATTTCATAAGAGTTCCTAGCATCTTAATCTTCTTAGTCCACCGGAAAAAAAAAAAAAAAAAACAAGTTTAAATACCTGACACAGACTATTATTCTTATCACTATGATTGATTTCTGTTGCCCAGGTGGCATCTTCTAATCAAGGGGAGATGACCCAATGACATTGTTGAAGTTTTCACTCTCTTTTTTATTTTTTGCAGTTGTCAAAATAAAAAGAAGTTATCAAGCTACAGCTTTAAGAAATATCAAGGCTGTCACACTGAATAGTGGGGTTACTCTTTTATGTATTTCCCAGGTGGTTTTCAGACTGGCAGGGATGAAAGTCACTTTTTTGAAATGGTGAGACCTTTGTCTCACCTCAGTAATACAATGATGGTTTGTCCAACTAGACAAAACAACTTTAGAAAGGGTAGAAGGAAAACAAATAAAAATAGTAACTCAACAGCTGACAGCAGGGTGAAGTTATTCAGGTCAAATTAAATCTCCTTTTTGATAGGTAATGGAATGAAAAATTTGTTAGTCATATTCTTATACTAGCTTGGATAATATGATTCTCTCTTTACAGACAGCAGCTGGAAAAGCATGATGGTCCATTTCAAATATTCTGTTTTATCCAAATATTACAAAAATAATGATCAGCTTACCCAAATGCAACTTTTCTAATTACAGTATTTTAATAGAGAACTGTAGCATTGTTAGAATAATTTAGTTCAAGATAAAATTATTTCGTCAGAAATTAGTGGGACTCAGTTTAATGATCACTCCATCAAAGGTTTGTTGGACATGAATCAGATCCATGCTTAAAATAGTGCATGCTGTAATGAGATTTCACAGCTGTGGATGCTTGTATGGATACTACCTAGAGATAATGGGTACAGATTCATTTGGTTTGACTTCCATGTAAGTCCATCTTCCTGTGGTCCAGGTATCTCTAAAGACCAGGAGGGAACGTTACTCTCAATGACTTACTTGATCATTAATATCTATCTTTGGAACCTACCTACTACTGTGAGCAGCATCAAATAAAGGCATTCAGAGGGAGGAACATTAGTATTTCTTATGCTGGACCAAACTCTGAGTTTTTCTGTATGTTTTTAATCCATACTGAAACATGTTGATAGGGGTTTCCTTTTTGCTGTGCTCTCCCACCTCAGGTGCTCATTAGCAAGTGATTTGTACAGTATAACTCAGACCTCCTGTATCGAGTTTTTGTCAAAGCTTTTGTACTCATGTAATACTCTTGTGTTATGTTAGGACATAGTGCTTGTAGTATTTCCTTCCTTTCATTTTTAGGTGACTGGATTCCATATCCAAAAGAAGATAAAATGTTTCTGTTAAAATTCTATTTAAAACTTTAACAGTAGTGAATCAAACACATGGGTTCTGATCTTTGTAAGTGATCTTGCTTATTTTTGAGGTTTTGCATGAGGTTTTAATTAAGAATACTCAAGTAAGATAGAGCTCCATTGCATGACATTTGTCTGGTTATGCTGCAGTTCAGGACGTTAATCAGCATATGCTTGATGTACACTAACTCAGACCATGGCAGGCAACAGACATACTGTGTCCTGCATTCTAACGGCTAGAATTAGCTGAGGAGTTAAGATTTCTGTGCCTCCAATATTGCCATGTGCTTGCACCAGCATCTTATTTAGGCCAATAGATACATGCATTGGTAATATCTAGAAGGGATAATGAACTCCATTAGCTTCAAGAGAGATCTTTCTTTCCAGCTTCCATTTGAATTCTAGCTATTTTGTTGTTTCTACAGTAAATGTGTCATCTGCCATAGTAAATTAACAATGAGGGCTTGACTATTACATCTATTTTGAGATACTTGTTAAAGTCCCATGATAGCACCAGTTAACATTTTTCAGGGGTTAATCACTAAAATAAGATTACTTTTTTTATTCCTCCAGTTAAACACTGGCAGTTAAAAAAATGGAGAACACATATCAAGACAGAGAGCAAAAGCCCCTGAACATCATAATCCCACTGGAAAATGCAATGAAATATGAGCTGTGCATTTTCTCCACCCCCCCGCCCCACCAACTCCCTCTGATTTTAGGGAAAGGAATAAGAAATCTCAAGAGGAGAAGAAAAATTGTTGGCAGTAATTATTCATCATCCTACAGAATTCACAGAGGAAATGCACTGCATATAGATTTCTTAGAATATTGTTATTTTGAAAATTAATTATAATGAACAGTATTTCCCATTATAATGCAAATAAACAACAAGATGTTCCTCACTTATGTGTCTGATGTGCTCTACTCTCCTCAGAGAAGATACTTTTCTCATTGGTCAAGTCCGCAAATCAATAGCTTAGATGTGACCTACCTGAAACCGGAGAAGTTCAGATCCTGCTATTAACTTTCTAATTAACTTTCACCTATATAAAACTGGGTTAAAATTTGAAATACCTACTAACTATTGAGGAGATTTATATCTAGAGTTCAGCTGTGCTTTTCAGGAACCTCTCCACATCTCTACTTCCTACACCTGCCTGAAAATGGTCTGCACACCTGATTCTGAGGTATTGCTGTGGTTTAACCCAGCGGGCAGCTAAGCACCCCACAGGCATTTGCTCACTCCCCCCACCCCACAGTGGGATCGGGGAGAGAATCGGATAAAGGTAAAACTCATGGGTTGAGATAAAGACAGTTTAATAGGATAGAAAAGGAAGGGAAACAATAATAATAATAAAAATAATAGAATATACAAAACAGGTAATGTACAATGCAATTGCTCACCACCAGCTGACCAATGCCCAGCCAGTCCCCAGCCAACTCCCCCAGTTCTGTTGTTCAGCATGACACAATATGCTACGGGATAACCCTTTGGACAGTTTAGGTCACCTGTCCTGGCTGTGTCCCCTCCCCACTTCTTGTGGACCCCCAGTCTCCTTGCTGGCAGGGCGATATCTGAAGCTGAAAAGTCCCTGGCTCTGTGTAAGCACTGCTCTGCAACAATTAAAACATGGGTGTGTCATCAACATTATTTTTCTACTAAATCCCAAATATGGAACCATACAAGCCACTATGAAGAAAATTAACACTATCTCAGCCAAAACCAGGACAGGTGTGGATCAGAAACCCTGCAGTAACTGGTTATGAGATTTACTTTGTTCCTTCGGTGAAGAATATTGGCTGGACTCATTAGATTATGGGTAGTGATCTACTTAAGCATTTTTATTCCAATAAAATTTATTTTTCTATTAGCTATAGGTATGCTAATAGGTATGGCTAAAATTTCAACACTTTATTTCCATTTTTCTGGACACTATTTGTAAGACCTGCTTCTACTGTGAGAAAAAGATGCTGGGAAAGGATTTAATCCTAGCACAACACAGTGTTAGGCTCACGTTTCTAAGTCTCACATGCAGCATAGAAGTGATACACACAGAGGATGGGAAGGGAAATAGCATTATCCTTAGAACTGACATGAAGTACTAATTAATAATAAGGCGAAATGAAAACTTTGTGAAATGAAAACAAACTATCCTCAATCCAGCCCCATCATACCAGGCTGAAAGTGTGATTTGGACTTTTGCTAGAGAAAAAAAAATAATTGTGAAGTGTGGGGACACTTGGGAGGAGATGATGGTGTAATGCTAGAACTTCCACGCAGTTCTATGCTAGCTTGCCCTCCAATGCTCTTCTTTCAGTACTACAGAAAGGATGCAAATAGTGGATTCATTTTGAAGCAATGAAATATTAGACTTTTAGATGAGATATTTGAAGTTATATTTCAAGACTAAAACAGTATACAAAGCATAAGCAAAGGCAGAGATTTATTGTATGAAAATGTACAATCTCTTGCGTTAGTAAGTCTTTAGAAAAACCAATATCCATGTTTCTAACAAAAGTAAAAAACAAGTGTCAGGGACTCTGCAATGTGAAGATTTCCTATTATTGATGTACACATGGTGTATATGATTTGCCTGTGTTTGAGAGTTATCAGTTTGTATTTTCTATGCTGTGGTAACAGATCACAGCTTGAAGTGCCATTTTAACCTAAGAAAGGAAAGCAGGCTTCTTCATAGCACCATATATACATGAATTGTAACATTCTTTCTATTCATAGAATTCCCTCTGTTTTACTTTCTTGCATGAAAAATGGTTGTACCAAGTGTAAAAAGCCTCATTTTCTCTACCTGCTGCAGGCAGAGGAAGAAGTATGTGAAGTTCTCTCTCTGACATCTCTGAATCTGATCAGTTGACTCAGATACAGCTGTTAAGAGCAATTCCATTCCTTCATTTTTATTTCTTTTTTATTTTCTTTTGTGAGCCAGGACTGACCTAATATCATCACCTCTGTCCAGAAACAGTTCATACCTGCAAATCTTAAATGGAAGGAAGAATTTGCTCCAGTTCAGAATTAGGTATTTTGAGGGACAGATCTTCAGTATTAGCCTTTTCCTCAACCTTCTTTGTGGCTAACTTTTCTCCTCACTCACAGGCCAATTTCTGAGGCTCTAAGCACCATATTCTTGTGTAAAATGTACCTAACCCTTCAATGTTAAATTCTCATGAAAAAAGTACACCAAAAAAATCTGTGTTGGAACAATGAGTCTAAATCTCTTCTGAGGATTTAGCTCATTTCTTGCCCCATGCAGTCAAGTTGTAGGTATGCCAAGAGGGGAACACAGACCAACCTATGTAGTGTACAAGGCAGATGAGGGGACAGTGTAAGAAAGGAATAAGTAGATTTTAAGGAAGATTTAAAAGAATCAGAAATACTTTAGATGGCAGACTTTCCTTTTTTTTTCTTCATCACTAAATTCCTTTTCCGTGATAATTCTACAAATTATACAACCCCATGCAAAATCAAGACTTGGACACAATAAACAGACAGCATAAAATCCAAACCAAATTAATACTGGACTGTGAGTTGGAAATGAGTAAAACTTTCAGAAATCCATAGCCTGATCCAAAGTTCAAAGAATTTTGAACGGGGCTATTTCTAGGAGGAATTTGTTTTAATCTGTAATTTATCATGTGATGTTTAATTCCCAATATGAAAGATAAGTACTAGCATTGAAGAACTCACCTTGACTTAGTTGAACTGTACTATTTTTTTCTCTTATTTCCATAATTTTTTGACTATTTACCATTATTTTATGAATCATTCATTATCATTGGCCATAGCCTAGACATCTGCTTTGTTAAGACCTCCAGTGCACTAGAGCTAACAGCATTTGCTGCATATGCAGAACAGTCACTCATATTTAAAGAAAAAATATGATTAGATTGATAATTTCTGCTGTTTCCATCAAATAAGTGTTTTATAGATCTGCTACTTTGACTTAAATATTCAAACATGAGTTGCACTCTTTCTGTACTACAATAATATTTAATGAATCAACATAAAATAACCAGACAACAAGTTGCAATGATTTAAAGAGCTTTTTGCACAAGCTATTCTATAAAATTTTAATGGGTACACACGCAGCGATAGACATTAATGTATTCCATAGAAGGCAGACAAATATGCAGATAATTTTTACAGTACTCCTAGCAGTAAATACAGAGTTTATTAAAAACAATATTTTACTAAGGCTTATGAAACTAAACAGCTCCCACATCCTGCCAATATTTTGTTGGCTAACAGTTTTTTAAAAGTTAATTTTTAAAAGGAACATAGGGAAGATCACAACAACTTAAATTCCATAAAAGGTTTTTTATCTGTTAGCATTTACAAATGAAGAAAAAGCATAACTGAAAGAGTTGTCTACAATGTTGATGTACACTATGGCTGGTCAGCCGTGCTGATCCTAAGAGATACGTATCAAAAGCTTCATGTGGTTGCGAGCCACATGGCCAGACAAGGCAAGCAGTTTGCACAATGGAGATGAAAAGCATTGACCCTTGCAAGATGAGGATGGCATTAGCATACACTGCATCCCTGACTGACTTGTGCTATGAACCTCAAAGACTCCCCTGTGAACTTCTACAGCAGTCCTGCACCAGTTTAGCCCCACCGCCGAATCTGCATGTTATCTACTTCAATAGCTACAGGTTTGCCAATACAGTTATATTTATATCCATGTTTCCCTGCATATCAGAGTCTGAACAGTGCACAAGAGCAATGTCACAATAACATGCAAAATTTCTTACTGTTCAGATTTCATGATTATGGGATAATAACAATAAAAAATAAAAAAGTAACTAACATGTCAGAAACAAAACAGAGAAGGCTGAGAAGTACATACAGATGAAACTACTTAAAAGTATTTCTGAAATCTATGGGAACACTTAAATTTCTAAATTGTTTTAATTATATCACCCTTTAACACTTTCCTTTTTGTGATCCTGGACAGCACGAGTCCAAATAGCTATTTAAGCCCTATTCTAGCGACTGAGGTGCTCAATGACAACAGCCTTGCAACTCGTAAGTTGCACAGGTTAGTCTAACCTCAGTCCCTGGAAAAGTTGTGAAGAAGATTATTCTGAGTGCTGTTGAAAGGCATTTAAAGAACAAAGCTATTATCAGGCATAGTCAACAAGGATTTATCAAGGGAAAGTCCTGCCTTAGTGATTTGATCTCCTTCTAGGATAAGGTCACCTGCTTGGTGGATGAAGGGAAGGTGGTGGATGTAATCATTCTGGATTTCACTAAGGCCTTTGATACCATCCCTCACTGTATCCTTCTGGAAGAATTGTCCAGCTGTGAGGTGACAGGTTCACACTATGCTGGTTGATGAACAGGCTGAATGGCAGAGGGATCTAGATAGATTGGAGCATTGGAACGGCATGAATTCAACAAAGGATGATGCCGGGTGCTGCACCTGGGACAGGGTAATGCCAGACACAGGCATAGACTGGGAGACGAGTGGCTGGAGAGCAGCTCAGCAGAAAGGGATCTGGGGATCCTGGAGCCAGCAGTGTGCCCTGGCAGCCAAGAGGACACACTGCATTTTGGGATGCATTAAGCACAGCATGGCCAGCAGGTCAAAAGAGATGATTCTCCTGCTATATTTGTGCTGGTGCAGCCTCACCTTGAATATTGTGGGCAGTTCTGGTCTCCACAATATAAAAAGGATATTAAGGTACTTGAATGTATCCAGAGGAGGGCAACAAAGCTGGTAAAAGGGCAGGAAGGCATGTCCTGTGAGGAGAGGCTGAGGGCACTTGGGTTTTCCAGTCTGGAGAAAAGGAGGCTGAGAGGCGACCTCATTGCTCTCTGCAACTTCCTGAGGAGGGGAAGTGGAGAGGGAGGTGCCGGTCTCTGCTCCCTGGTAACCAATGATAGGACACGTAGGAATCGTACAAAGCTGTGCCAGGGCAGGTTCAGACTGGGTATTAGGAAAAATTTCTTTACTGTGAGGGTGGTCAAACACTGGAACAGGCTTCCTAGAGAGGTGGTTGATGCCCCATGCCTGTGAGTGTTCAAGAGGCATTTGAATACTGCCCTTAATAATATACTTTAACTTTTGGTTAGCCTTGAAGTGGTCAGGCAGGTGGACTTGATGATCTTTGTAGGTCCCTTCCAGCTGAGCTATTCTATTCTAAAAAATACAGAAGGGAGAGCTGCACTCCTTCCATGCCTAAACAGATTCCACTTTTTAATTCTTCTTTTCTTTACTAGGCCTTTCTTCCCAAATTGTAGTTTTTATATCTGCACTGTTTACAGGATGATATACTGAGTGTCCTATGAGGCTAGTGAACTTGCACTGCATGTCACCGGGTGGGAAATTCTCCAACAGATGTGCAGGCTCTTCCTCAACATCCCAAATGCCTCCTGATTTCCTTGCATTAGTAATCTGAATAGCTCCCATTTTGGCTAAAGTAGATTTTAACTAAAAATGTGATATATTAAACTTGGCTTTATGAGACAGGTTTGTATCTTTGCCTCCAATATTTCCTTAATGAATAGGAATTAGTGAAGAATGTCTTTTATATAGATCAGGGCAACAGTTTGGGAAAAGTATCAGATTTGCACTTCCATACACATACAACAATTTCACCAAACAATCAATTAACATAAAATTCCAGTACGGATCTAAAATTCTGTAGGAGCAGGAATATTTGTACTGTGACATGTTTGGATTCTCTGATTTATGCGGAAAAGAAGTTGGCAAAAGAAATAATTTCACTTTGTCGAGGATTTTCCTCCCCTAGAATGTGGTACAACACACACTAACTAGAACAAATGACTTAATCTTCTCATCACTGCATGTTGTAAAATTACTTTTGGCTGAATGAACACAAAATAGGTTGTTCAAACTCAGCTGGTATGATTGCCTTAAAGTTAAAAGGTAAAATTTACAGGCTGATAGAAAGTACATTGTATGGTGGGTTTCACATAATTGTCTTGCTCCAACAATGTAAGTACAGAATCAGACCAACACTGAAGGCTATATAATAGCCTACAATAAAAGAAATACATATATATATTAAAAATAGTAGTAAGAAAAACTGAATCTTAGAAAATATTTGTACTTAAATCCTTTTATTTTTTTAATCACTAGGTAATTATGTATCTTTAAACAAACCTGTTTTGTTTGGTTAGATGCACATAAAAATTGGAATACAACTTTTTTATGTTCAGAAATCTTAATTTCTTAATTCATGTCATACACAACATTGGCAAGGGACCAGAAAGTATTCATTCTAATTTTGAAAGAAAATGAAATGAAATGGTTTGATCCTTAATGTACACTGCAGTAGAGAGAACACATTGTAATGATCTGGGTAGTGTACTCTTGGTTAAAGCAAAATTGAAAACTTACAACAGAGGTATAATTTAAATTAGACAAAAATACCAAGAAAAATGAATGAATTAGATTATTCAGGGTGAAGAACTCAGATACCAGTTCTCTAATCATCATGCTGCGCTCTGATCAGGATCCAAAAAACCTGCTTTATTTCATCTTTGCTACTTCATACTGTTATGCTTAGCAGGAAACCAGTGCAGTCACTAAAGCAAGCTAGGTCAATCGTGTGCCAAATTGCATTCAAATAAGCTCAAAGAGTATTCTAGTGACCAGCAATCACTAAAAAGTTAACATACTCTGTCAAACCTCCTTTTTCCCAGATATGACCCAGGTACTAGAATTTAAATTGGATTTGGTATAGTCATTGTATTATTTCATCTCCATCCAGGACATTTCATTTTGACCATAACCTCTGGATTTTGGGACATGTTGTTCACTGTCCTTCACTAGTACTTGTCTGAAATAGAATCATTTGAATTTTTTCCATTTCAGTCTCTTTCTTGAACTCCTTCTTGAGGATACCTTTTTGCCTTTTATGAATATCAAAATCAAGTCAGACCTTTCTCTTCTACCAATTCCAGCTTTATGTAGCTATTCACGAAAGTAAACAATGGCATTTGTCTGCACACCGAAAATGTGCAGAAGAGTATAATTCTGTGTGAGGAGTCTTCCCTTTTATTGTGTGTATGATATGAAAACAGAGACTGACAATAGCTGGTCTCATTCATGTTAGTTCAAACAGACATGAAGAAAGAAAAATATTTAAGTTCATGATCCCATGCAAAATTTTCTTTTCTGACCCAAAACCATCACAATCAATAAGAATCTTTTCACTGATTTTGAGGGGCTATGGAGTGGACCCTTGTCAGTTACTTTTTAGACTTCTTACATTAGTAGAAAGAGCTGAGCTATGATGCTTATTGTCTGAGCTGCAATGGAATATCTAGAAGAAAGGGACATTTGTCATACTTCCAAAATGGCTTCTTAAAGTACTGTAAACGACTTTCTTCTTTGGTTATTGATCTGTTTTAAATTCACATTTTTTGAAATGCACTGACTGTGGGAACTGTAAAATCTAACTACCCTGGTTGTGGCCAAGTATTTCTGGTGCAGAGGCAGCTTCAGTCCTAAATTCTGTAATATTCTGGACCTGGTCCCATGATCAAGTGGTTTTCCTATAATCTATTGGCATTGTTTGTTTCTTCTGAAAGTGTCTCAGTTTCAGTAACCTGGAATGTCATGAAAGTGATGTCAGAAAATATGATGTCAGCCCATTGGGGATCCTTGATTAACCTACAGCTATGCCTCAGATCTGATCACATCTATATCACTGAATTTTAGTTTTGTATGATAATTATTGATATGTATGCACATCACATATGCATATATATAGAGAGAGATCATGACTGCACCCAAAGAACTTTTGACTATTTTTCTTTTTATAAACTTCTGAATAGCTATCATGTAATAATCATATCTAGTGTCTGTGCTGGGATGACTTCAAATCAGCTTCCATTTCCTGAATTATCCAGTGTGCCAGCTGCACTCCTTCTGCTATAAAGAGCAAAAAAGAAAACATTTTCCTTTGTTTATAAAGCCAGTTGTATTCACTAAACACTTCTTCATGAAAAACATGCTTGTCTTAAATACATGGACAAAACAAACAATGACCTCTGGGGATTTTCTATATTGCAGACAGTCCATCTGAAGTGGCTACAGTCTGATCAGTGTTTATAGACACTCTTTTGATAGGTTTCTTCTTTTTTTTTCCCTAATTGTACATTCCAAGAACTATGTGGAATTCTTCAACACTGGCAGTGAACTGCTCATTAATGCAAAACAACAAGACTTTGTTTTTTAATTCACACTGCCTAAAATACCAGAACACTTCACTTATGGACAGCACAGTACTTCTTGCAGGGCAAAGTCCTTCCACTAAGCTCCTGATATATTGGTAATGTCAGGCTGTCATGTCATAGAACCTTTTCTCATGTGGAATGGCTTCCAGCAAGCATTTTTACTGCTCTTGGTCAAAGCCTGTGCAGCAATCTGCCATGAATAGCTTCATGCATCCTGCACATTTGTTTCCTGAATTATAGGCCACATACTGGCCAGCTTCAGATTTCATTTTGATAACTTCTGTTGATCAAGGTGGAACTGCCACGACTGTGGGCATTGTTATATAGCCTTTATAAATATGCTGAAGACTTATGATTTAATACTGTTATCCTTATTGACACATTTTAATTCAATCCATTTACAATATAGTGCTACACCCCTCTGATCTTCCATAACAATTTCAATATGCAAAAAGTTGTAATACCAATTTATTTTTGAGCATATTGCCTTGGGTGCCTCATTTGAAAATCAGCATCTGAAATACTGAGAATGTGCAGAGAGATGCACTGGAAGAGTGCTCATTAGAGCACATCTGCTTTCCTTCTGAGAAGGGCAGTGGTCTCATGCCAGTTGCTTCGTATTTGTTGACAGAAGAGTGTTGTGTTTCTCAGCACTTCAGGAATATGAAATACACAGTTCAACACATTGAGGTCAGTGAGATTTTTTCAACTCTGGAAGCAAGAGGAAAAGATTTTTTTTGGTGTGGGAGGAATAAGGAGTCAGTAGAAAATTGGTCTCTCCAGTTTATGACTTTTTGCAAAAAAGAGCAATTGTGTTATGAAAGTGAGGTTAGTTCTGCAAGCTTTTTGTGACACTATTCCATTACTCTTCATAACCTAGCTCCCCCTTTCTATAACGATATTTAATGAGGGTTGCTGTGTGAGGCATCAAAGCTTGAACACAATATGAGAGGAACACAATGGAAAACTGCATAAATACTACTTTTTACAAGAGTTTTCAAAGGGTTCCTTGTCAGTTCTCGTCAACACCCACTTAAAGATTAAATAACATCAACAAAGTCTTGTTTTCATTAATCAACATGCATGATTCATCCTGAAAGAATAATATGAAACAATATGTTCCAGTAATAATAGTGTAATGCAAGACCAGATCTTTATAATCCACAAGCACTTTTTTCCTTGAGGATTATAAACAAAACACATACGTACAAGCAAGCAACCAAGGAAACAATGAAAACACATAGTACTGGCAATAAATGTAATTTCCAGTATATACTGTTTCAATGTATTGAAATTGTCTGCATTGGATGCAGACTTCTTGGATGGAAAAAAAAAATCATACAAGAAAGACAAAGCTCAGTGAAAGCTACATAGAATTCAGTCTACCTATTTTTAGGAATCTAAACTTAGACAAACAGGACCTCTTACTTTCACAGGCACCTACTTGTCTCTATTGATGCTAAAAGCAAATTTAGGATGTTATTGGTATCTGAAATAAAATATACATGCTAGTCAAATGTGTAGGATAATGTCACTGTATTCCGTAGTTTCGTGCTTCATGAAGTACTAACTCCCCTTCTAGACTCTACTACAGCTGGCTTATGCCTCAGTTTTCCTATGTTCAAGGACTGATCTTGACACTGAAGAAACTGTCTGTATAAAGGACCACAGAGAAGGAGAGTATGGGTTTTATACAAAATTGTAAAATTGTTGCTAAGAGGATGCTGGTGTCATTAGCACTGTAGACAGATTTTCCTTGGTTCAAGTAAATGCTAGGAAAAATCTAGTCTCAATTAGAGAATTATATCAGGCTTGAAGGAAATGGGAAAATCAATTCCTCTAGAATAAATCACATTACCCTATATACTTCTGTTACTGTATACATGTATAGTGCAAGTTTAGAAAGAAAAATCACAACAAATAGGAAGCAATATGTCTATATATTCCTGTAATAGGTGCAATAAAAAGCATTTACAGTAACTTGTCAATTCTAAGCCATACTGTTGTAAACTGAAAAGCTCTGCTCGGCTCACTGTCATAAATGCCCATTTACCTTCACCAGGGGTCTTGCCTGTGGTGCTTACATTGTAGATATTGTGCCTATTTTCACTCTAGCTGCAGGGAGAAATATATATTCTGATGTTTCTTTGCGTATTGCTACTTTCTTTACAACCCAGAAACTTCAGATGAGAGAAATCCTAAATTTCCTCAAACTATATATATTTTGAAAAAATATATGGAAGTTCTCTTTATGCCTGACCTTATATTTGAAATTTCAGAATTAAAATCCATTTTTTTTGTCAGGTTCCACAGGTGCCACCCTCTCATGGTACAGGTAATAACCGTGTCTGACATACTGCTAGCTGAAACAGTTGGGCTCCAGGAACAGGGCTGAGCATCATTCTCCCCATATATCCACACTACGGTCCTTCAGCCTGTCTTCATTTTTCGCATAAAGGATCTGTGTTGTGCAAATGTAAGCATTAGCTTGGAAACTGTCAGTGAAATGGATTATAGTTTTATTTTTCTAGGCTTTTGAAGGACTGCTAGGGCTAATTCTAAAGCACTGCTCGTGAGTGCTCCAGAGCTCAGGTAAACCAGTGTCTGGAGATGTTCTAGAGGGTGAACTGTGTTCCTGGTACGTCTGGATTTGAACCCAGTCACATACATCAGAATAGCTGGAGCTTAGCCCTCTTTAACTTTCTAAAACTGGAAAGCATGCACCAAAGAGCCAGGAGGCAAAACAACATCCCTTAATTAATACTCTAAAACATTCTGTCCTCAGTCCCACTGATCCTTCTCTCTGGTATCTGGAAGCCATGCTGTCTCTTTCTGCATTGTATGGCTCTGTCCCTAGAACAGAAAGCTAAAATCTGTCTTACTTATATAGGTCAGCAATCTGGGTACAGCCTGTTCAGATTATATCATATGAACAAACGTATTCAAAACTGTGGGATCTCTGAGATATATGTCAGGGAAGTCCTTGTATTGTTCTGCACACAGTGAGAAATTATGTCATTCTGTTGGGCTGCCATCATAGTTTGTATATGGGCAGAGATGAAGAAGTTAAAGTTTGTCCAACTTCTCTACTTATTTGTGTGCAAATTCAGTGTGCTGCTGGAGATGAATAACCTCTAAAGTAGTAATCGGCGGGTCTAGGATCCTGGGCACTGGCATATTTTTTAGCACTTTAACCTTCATCTGACACATCATAGGTCAGCTACTGTCAAAAATCAACATTATTTCCATAGCTCCACAGCACTTCACAGACAAACAAAAAAAGACAGGTTCCTACCCTAAAGATCTTGCTTCTAAATTTAGTACAATAAGCAACAGATGTCAATAAGGAAAAGACAGAGTGTCATACGATTAGTTGGAGGTTGGGATAGTGGAATAAGTGCAACAATAACTGTAATATTCTGGATATTTACTGACCATTCAATTCTCATGATCAGGCATTAAAATCATAAATTTCAGTGTCTTTTTGCAGATGTATAATGGTTGTGATAATATGGACACAGAAAGAAATTGCCATGAGCAAGTGATGCTTTGGATTTACATGACACTACATTTTCCATAATAAATTGTCCAGAGTAAATCTTAAACCTCTGCAAAAGAGGTTTAGCATTCACTGTGAAGTAATCCACCAAATTTTCTACAAGTTAAAAACTTGCACATGGACAACTACTGCAGAGTAGTTAATAACCTTCAAATTCACACGCTAGCTTCCACATCATAATTTGAATAGCCATGCTCTAAATAAGCAGTTCCAGACATTTTACTTTTTGAAGTTTAATAAATCTACTATTTTTGTCCTAACAGTTTTCATTCTAATGCTAGAGCAAATTAATTTTGGCCTTATAAACACTTCTTTTCATGCTTTCCCTCTGCAGGTATTTTTGTTATTTTTTTATGGGCATAAGTGCTCAGAAAGAGTCAATTTAAAAACTTAGTTCTGAAACAACCATGAAAAAATGAGGGAATTTGTTTGGTTTGTTATTCTTAAATTTATGTGTGCAACTCTTTTCAACAGGAACATTCAGGCAATTTGGTGAAAAACATTACGTTTTTCATACAATAAATCTTAACAAGAAACCTGGCATAAACAGTGGTCAAAAACAACAGGCAGGAACAGTTTTGTTATGAAAATGATGAGACCAGAATTTCTATTGAGGAATTTCAGGAATTTCACTCTTTGCTGAAGAATAATTCAACAAATGTTTTTGCTGCTACAATCACTCACTGGCTGTAGTACAATTTTTTCTTCTCTGTTTTTTGATATTAGAATTTTGAAACCCTGATTTTGTGTTATTAGAATTATTTAGTGGCATGACCTGTTTGCACAAACCCTGTGGAAGCTCTCCCTCAGTTGAAACAGAAGACCAGAGAACATTTCATAATGGGACTGATTTCATTTCAGAGTTCATGCTGATGTTTTGTCTACTCTACAGAAAAAAAAACATATGGTCTAGAGAACTTGCAGATGAGTTTTAATGATGATTGCTACAGCTGCAACATAAATTTTAAAAGTCCTAGGCTATTAGAATCCAGGGAAAACTTTACTTCAAGATTCTCTCAAAAGATTGATGACTCAATTCAGAAAGTTTCAAAACCATCTAAGTACAGTCTTTATGCTTGGAAATGATCACAACAAAAGCCAGCAGTTCCTAACTTCTATCCATAACTTACCCTTTAAAGTCAGAATAATACAAATGTGAAGGCACAGCAAATTCTGTGTCAAACTTCAAATTTAACATTTGGTTCTAAAAATCTGCATCTTCCCTTAAGAAAACAAGAAGCAAACATTTCAGGGAACAGCTTCGTTCAAAGTACTGTAACAAATGCAAGCTCTTCCATTAACAAGAGGCCAGTTTAAATCTACCCCTCATTGGTAAATGACTAAAAGCTTGATTCAGAGCCCATTAAAGTAAATGGCAGTCTTTCTGTTGACTTCAAAGGGTTTTAACTTAGAACTGAAAATCAAAAGCTTCAGACATCTGCTGGTGTCTGTTCAGAGGCCAAGATGAAATTAATTACTGTTGTTGGCCTGTGTCTTGATGCTGCATTTGGTGCAGGCAGAAATATGAAGCAAAGCCCTCCCAGTGCCATTACAGAGGAGAATACACTGGAAGACAACCACTGTTTACATAACTCAAAAAGGGAAAGTTCCATCTTTCTCTCTTCCCCTTACAGCCCAGTGTCAAGGAGTCTACCCTAGAGTGTGAAGGTGGTGATTTAACTCAAATACCATAACACACTATCATAGAATCATAGAATCATAGTTTGGGTTGGAAGGGACATTTAAAGATTTACCCTGCACAAGCTAACAAGTTCCCCCAGGCTACTGACATACATCAGAGAAGGAACCACCAATTTACCGTTCTTTGGATTTTAAATACACACATTATTAGATGCCTAAACTAGCGTGTAGTTCATATCAGATAGTTGTCTCTTGGAAGTTTTGAGGCTATGTTCAGGTAATGTTTTCACAATTCCCCTCTTTCAAGTAATTTTCTGGGATGCAGTTAATGCAAGCATCCCTAGTTCTGGAAGATCTTTTTTTCCTGCAGGCTACCAGCTTAATCTCAGCAACTTCTACATTTTATACCCTAGTTGCTGTTCTAGTTAGAATAAACTACTTGTATGAGAATAACTGAGAATTTAAGATACGGAAGAGCTAGGATCCTGCCAAGAATGTAGATATATCTGCAGTGACCCACTGGATAAATCCTTAAAGGAAGATATGGAGGAAGGATCAGTCTCAGAATGCAGAGTAGCAGTGTAGATGTGCAAATAATAAAGCTGTACCAGGGCAGAAAGTGATACAAAATCAGCCATTAACGTCTCATCACCCATATATTATCTAGACAGTAAAATTTATTTCATAATAGCAGATTCTGTAAAATAAAAAATATTATTCAGGTATCTTTATATGCATGCACCTAGCTACTAGGTAATTAGAATTGGGAAAATATTTAATAGTTCCTAAAATATTTGCAGCAGTAAAGATTTCAATTTCTACATGGGTGTGGGATTGCAACAGTGGGAAATCAACCAGTTAGTGAATACCAAGCAACATGAGAAGCATTTCCAATAATAAACACAATTAGCAATGTAGATGAGAAATCTATCTGATTTATGGGCTGCATATGCAATTATAACACATTCATAAAATGTTACCCACAGAGCAATCCAATACATTTGTTTATCCGTGCTCCCAGATTAAGAAAGTAATGTTGTCAACCAACCAATTGTGGGCATTACAGGTTCAAGATTAATTACCATCTGCATGGGACAGATGTTAAATCTTCAATTTCGCAGCAAGGCATCTATAGCTTATTTCCCATGGAGTGCTTCTTTCTCTGATCAATAGATGTATCAGCCTAGCTGTTCATCTTGCCACAGAGGTCAGAGGAATGACAGAGGTACATCTGTTTTTGTGTCAAATAAGCGCTGAGGAAATGAATCCTATCTAAGCAGATAAACAGCCCCGTTACAATTGTCCTTCAGTCTTCTACTCAGCTACTGATGATGATTAAGTTTTAAGCATTTGGGAATCTGTTAGAGTTAGCACATTAAAAAAAAAAAAAAGTGAAAAAAGTGAAAAAAAAAACTTTCTGTAGGTTCTCAAACTAGAATTTGTGTGCATTTTTTTTTTATATTATTTTTTGGCTAACAATATGCCCTCAAAAGCTGTATTCTTCTTTCTTACTGTTATTTCGCTTTAAGTAAGAAAGTCAACAGTCTGATTAGTTGTCACGTTAGTAACCAGAGAGTGTTGTCTTTGACCAAAAAAAAATTAATGATAATAATAATAATAGGATGCTAAATGCACCATTACTTCACAAAAGAATGTAGAATAAAATGCTCAATTTAGGACTAGACACAGAATATTGCAAAACAATCTTGGTTTTCCATACACATATAGGTCTCTGATTTCTAGATACGTCCCTACTTTGCTTGAAGCTCTCTGCAGCCTCAGCAACCTCAGTTCATGCAATCTCAGTCACCCATGACTGTTCTGAATTGCTCGCTCTGCGAAGATGCAGAGCAGCTAATGCAATCCTGCTTAGATAGACAGCTGTTTCTGTTCTGCTTAGGTTCCCTGGAGATGTCCAAAGAGACAGAAAGAGTCAAGGCTGCAATTACCTTCATCTGATGAAGTGGCAGCATTGCTCACCTCTCACATATGTACCGAGTTGCCTAGCTCTTCTTTGATTCCTATCTGTCCAAGGGAGTGACCTTTTATATCCACATCCTACAGGAGTGCAATATGCACCATGGAGCACCCTGAGTAAAAACACCTTCTTGCCTCCAGCTGAAGGTCAGCCACTGTGCAGTCAAGTGTGCAAGAATCAGGGAGAGAGCAAGAGGCCTGACAACAACCAGGAAGGAGAGACGTCTGGTCCCTGCCCTGGGGGGTGATTTTAACAAACCTAGCAATGCTGTAATACAAAACACACTTTGCTGGAAGTTGGGTTTGAAACTTTACGGTTCTCTCAATAGACGTGAGGGGAGTGCTTTCACTAGGATAATCCATGGCTAGATCCTCCTTATACTCAGAGCTCAGTCCCTGTGGACGTGTAGAACAGTCGCACTCCCCGGGTGAGTGATTTGGCTTCTGGACAATTATGTAAAGACAAAACAACATTGGCATGCGCCATACCATTAAACATGCTCTTGGTAAGCGTTAGCTATGTTTTCTCCCAAGGGGATGGAGATGCCAGACATTTCTGCATGGTTTCCTGAACTGCCAGAAACCAATTAAATTGGATCTCCTTGCGAAGAGGGAGAGAGCTAGTAAATTAAGAGGACTGGATCTCCTGCAGAGACAGCTGAGTAAGGCATCCAAATGTTTGTATTTCATTAGGCTGAGTGGGTTTTCCTCCCTGAGTCTGTATCTTACATTTCTATGAGGCAACACCTATGTTAGGCATAAAAAAAAAGGTTTGGTTTTGGTTGAGTTTCAAGTTCTACCTGAGAATTTAGATTCAATTAAAAATAAAATGTGTGACATATAGCATTTGATTAAACAAAGATTGTGAACAAGTGCTAAAATACTCTCACACTGCATAAATGCAGAATTAAGGCTGCACAACTAAATTGTATTTTGAATCTTTATCCTTCATCATTTTATCTATATAAAATACTGGCATTCATGCTAGACTAGAAAATGTTATCCCTATTTTATAAATGGAGAACTAAAGATGAGTGTAGATTCAGTAGTTTGCCTAAGATTTCATTTCCTTACATACGTGCTAACTCTCCCAAGTCCACCACAAGTGAATTAACTTGTGATAATCGTTCCTTTTTATATTTAAAAGGTGTTTCAGATATACTACAATGATGATTGTCATCAAAGGTTTATTCTGTACTGAAAGAAGACATGCTGCTCTCTCTTGAAATGTTATGTCTCATGGACATTGTGTCCAGTACTTTATGAGAATCTGGTTTATGATGGACCTCTTTATCTAATTTTATTGACACTGCTCTCTATAAAACCAGGTACACAGCTGAGCTGCTAGAGATTCACGCAAGAGAACTCCTTGACTTTGAACCCTTGTTCTTTCAGTTATCTCTGTTTCGGTACAAAAAGGATACACAAGTCTCTGAATCACTTTCTGCAATATGTAGAAAACTTGAAAATTTCATTTATGTTCTCAGCCATGAACTACGGGAAAGGCAGCATTGTCCACATAAATACAGTTTCCATTAAAAATAAGCTATTCTAGTTTTTATTGTTGCAGCAACATTTAAAATGGGAACCAAGACAAAAGGTAATGCTGCTATTAGAGACCTGTGGGGAGCTGGCAAGAATTTCTGTTGCTTGAGAAAGTTAAGTGGAAGAAAGGAAGCAGGCAGTGGAACTGGTCTAAGACAGGGGGGTTGACTGAGGCCAAGGACTGACCAGCTGACAGAGACAGTACAGCACTCCTGCATGAAGCCAGGAGCTGTGATAAAGGGAATTCATATACAGAATGAACAGCAGTTTGGAGCTGGGTATGGGAGAACAGAGTTTTGCTTGAAGGGTTTTCTTCTTTCCAGAGGACACTATAAAAATGTCTTGGTATAGTTTCCCTGGCCCCAGTCTCCAGATGTCTGTTGCACTCCTCATTGGTTATTGCAAGCAGACTGCAGAAAATGGTTTTAGCAGCCCAATATGCAAGGTACTTTTCTACCTCATGGAATTGACAATGTTGATTTTTTTCTCTAGGCTTTTAAGTCTAGAATTTGTGTTGTGAGCATCTGCACTTCTCCAGTTTAAGATGTGTCATTTGGCAGAAAAGAATTAAAAATGCAGTGAGAAAAGAGAGGCACAGAGGAGGAACAGGATTCTGCAGATAAATTATACTGACTTAGCAGAAAAGTGGTTTGGGTTTTAAAACACTGAATAAGAGAGAAAAGAAGACAGATCAGGGAATGTACTGTGGCAGCGCTCATCTGGCCTTTGTGAGAAAATGAGAAAAGAAGTAATCGGGAAGAGGAAAAACTAGTAGATAGGTAATGACACGTAACAATTACAAATATGGTAGATTTGTAGGATGGAGAAAAGGATGAACCCTGAAAAAAATACAAACAAAAATACTTCTTTAGCTAACATTGAAAACTTGGAGCAAAGCCAGTAAAGGAACCATGCTCTAGACTGCTTTTCTTGCATAGGATAATTGATAGTAATATATGTCAGTATGCAGTTTAGCTCTAAACTGCTGGAGGGAAGGGATGCCAGGCTTGAGAGGTAGGCCCATGCAAACCTGATGAAGTTCAACAAGGCCAAGTGCAAGGTCCTGCCCCTGGGCTGAGGCAATCCTAAGCACAAATACAGGCTGGACAGAGGATGAACTGAGAGCAGCCCTGAGGAGAATGACTTGGGGATGTTGGTTGATGAGAAGATCAACATGAGCCAGCAATGTGCACTTGCAGCCCAGAAAGCCAACTGTGTCCTGGGCTGCATCAAAAGAAGCGTGGCCAGCAGGTCAAGGGAGATGATTCCCCCCTCTACTCTGCTCTTGTGACACTCCACCTGGAGCACTGCATTCAGCTCTGGGGCCCCCAGCACAAGAAGGACGTGGACCTGTTGGAGCGAGACCAGGGCAGGGCCATGAGGATGATCTGAAGCACCTCTCCTAAAACAGACTAAGAGAGTTGGGGTTGTTCAGCCTGGAAAGAGAAGGCTCTGGGGAGACCTTACAGTGGCCTTCCAGTTCCTAAAGGGGACCTACAAGAAAGACGGAGAAAGACTCTTTATCAGGTAGTGTAGTGATAGGACAAGGAGTAATGGTTTTAAACTAAAAGAGGGTAGGTTTAGATTAGATAGAAGGAAGAAATGCTTTACCCTGAGGGTGGTGAGGCACTGGAACAGGTTGCCCAGAGAAGCTGTGGATGCCCCATTCCTGTGTTCGAGGCCAGGTTGGGTGGGGCTTTGAGCAACCTGGTCTAGTGGGAGGTGTCCCTGCCCATGGCAGGGGGGTTAGAACTAGATGGTCTTTAAGGTCCCTTCCAACCCAAACCACTCTATGATTCTATGTATTCAGAGCATGGTCTTGTTAACCTTGATTTTCTAAATTTCTCTTTGGTAATGTGATAAATCTTATCAGGCATGAAGCTCTTATATTGGCTTATTAAAACTAAGCTGTTAATGGACATTAGGACAATGAAGCCAAACAAATCTAAAAGACCTGTCTTACTGCAAATCAGATGTTTTGATGTCTGCATTCCTTCCAGACTAGAGTGAAATATAGTTAAATATCCTGTGAGAAATAACCATGGCGCACAGTGTTGGCACAGCCAGAGTTGTAGGCAAGAGGAATGTTGTCCAGCCCATAGCAGATACTGGAAAACTAGAGGGACTAAGAACCACCACTGCTGTTTTCTGTTTAATGCTTTGGAATATTTTATTAAAGAATAATAATAATAAACAGTGTGGTTTACTCTAAAGTTTGGTTCTATAGAAGCACAAGTGAGATGATTCTCTTCTGTTGTGATTTCTGTTCTTCAAGTCAAAGTCTATTTTTTCGCTATTTCTGAAAGAGCACAATGAATCATCAGTCTTAATTGGGGAATAAATAAGCTTACCCTCTGTAGAGGATGATCAAGCTAAAGAACATTTAAACAAAATGGACAGACAGGAGGCACCTTCAAGTGCTGAGAGAGTTGGCTGATGCCATTGAGAGGCTACTCTTAGCAATCACTGAAAGGTTATGGCAATCAGAGGAGGTTTCTGAGGACTTTGAAAAAGCAAATGTCACTGCTATCTTCAACACAGGCAAGGAAGATCCAGGGAACTACAGGTCAGTTAACCACATCTTGTTTCCAGAAAGGTGATGTAACCAGTTTTCCTGGAAGCCATTTCCAAACATAAGAGGGAGTTGTCAGCATGAATTTAGAAAGGGAAAATCATGCCTGGCCAACCTGATAGCCTTCTACAAGGAAATAACTAGGGCAGTGAAAGAGAGGAGAACAGGGGATGTTTTTATCCTGATTTTAGTAGGGCTTTCAACACTGTCTCCCATAATATACTCAGACAAAATGATTAAGTATGGACTAGATAAATGGACAGTAAGATGGATTGAAAGCTGGATGAACTGATGGTCACAGAGGGTAGTAATCAGCAACCTGAAGTCCAGGCAGAGGCCATTCACTAGAGGAGTACCCCAGAAGTTGACACCAGGACCAATACTGTTCAATACATTCATTAGTGGCCTGGATGATTGGACAGAGTGCAGCCTCAGCAAGTTTGAAGATAGTACAAAATTAGGAGGAGTGGTTGATATACTAGACCATTGTGCTGTCACCCAGAGCAACCTCAAAAAGATGAAGAAATGAACCAACAGTACCTTTATGAAGTTCAACAAAATGAAATGCCAAGACCTGAGCTCGAGAAGGAATAACCTCATGTACCAGCACAGGCTGGGCTTCAACCAGCTGGAAAGTAGCTTTACAGAAAATGCTCTGGTGGGGTCCTGGTGGACACCAAGATGAACATGAGCCAGCAATGTGCCCTCACAGCAAAGAAGGCCAACAACCTCCTGGGCTGCTTTAGCAGGTCGAGGGAGATGATCCTTCCCCCTCTGCTCGGCACTGGTGAGATACATTTGGAGTGCTAGGTCCAGTTCAGGGCTGAGAGACATGAACATGCAGGGCTGAGAGACCTTTCGTCTGGAGCGAGTCCAGACGAAAAGATCATTAAGGGCTTGGAGCACCTGACATATAAGGAGAGTCTAAGAGAGATGGAGTTTCTTAGCCTGGAGAAGAGAAAGTTCAGGAGGTATCTTATCAGTGTGTATAAATACCTGGTAGGATGGTGTTAAGAAGATGGAAGCAAGCTTTTTTTCAGTGGTGCCCAGTGCCAGGACAAGAGGCAATGGGCACAAACTGAAACATAGGAGGTTCTGTCTGAACATCAACACTTTTTTTTTTTTTTACCGTGAGGGTGACCAGGCAGTGGAACAGGTTGGTTGGAGAGGTTGAGGAATTCTTGGAGATATTCAAAAGTTGTCTAGATGTCGTCCTGGACAAGTGGCTCTAGGTGGCCCTGCTTGAGCAGAGCGGTGAGTTGGACAAGAGGACATCCAGAAGTCGCTTCCTACCTCATCCACTCTGTGATTCTATGATAAATGTAACTGTTAAAGCCATTATTATTCAGAAATATTTAGAAGCACAGATTCATTAGCTAGACCTTTTTCTGATACTTTATATCTCTCAGGCTGTATAAGTATCACCAAGATTCTGTTTTTCTTCTCTGGATGGAAGATTACTTCTCTTATATCTGCTAATAACTGTTACTGCTTCTCTAGTCTCTGCTTACATTTCCCCATACTCACAGTAATATTTCTCCTTTTGCTGCTGTGTTTTGCCTCAAATGTGTTTAATAAATGACTCATAACATTAATCTGCCTTGTATTTTAATAAAGTACTATGCTGCACTAGAATATCGGGTGGATAGTTTATACCACATAATGAGACAGCAAAGATACTGAAGCAGCAAAAGTGTAATTTCAAAATGACATGTTTTTGCAAAGTGTATAAACATCAGACAGATACCAATAATCTTGGGTAATGAAATCCTACGGATACCTTGTCAAAGTCCTCACCAGTGCAATAACATCAAAGCCCACAAAGGGGCACCCAGACGCTGTATTTAAAACCATACTTCAGTGCTTTCTCATGTGTATTTCCAGACGCTTAAACTTCAGAAGTTTCCAGACAAAAGTTTTCCCTCACCATGACACCACTCCCAAGCCTTAGTGAAATCTCAGCCTGTAAAAAGCCTTTAAAGGTAATTGAGTTCATTTGAATATACATTTAATTAATCTCTCTTCATTTATCACCATGACAACTATGATATAAGAGCAATTTAGGGGTATTGCTTCTTTACAAAACCACCGACATGCTTTAGGCTAATGAAACTGAGGCCAACAACAACATTAAAAAACAGTCTCAGAGAAAAACTGCCAAGTGCTTGTTTGGCCAGAATGTTTATTATAAAATTAACATTACACATGCTCAAATTCTTATCAGTCAGATGCTTCTTGAATCTGCTCCAGTTGTGTTTAGCTATGCCCTTCCCTTTTCTATTAAAGTATATCTGTGCAGACGTTGCAATATTGGCCCTTTCCATTGCTGGCAGCTCAGATATGACTCAGCTTTTCCGACAATTCCCCTGCATTCCTGCTTTGCCCGGTATAGTGCATTTAACATTTGTATGACAGTCCTTTTTCCAGTAAAATCTATTTAATATGACCCAGTGGAAAAATAGGGAAGGGATGGGGCCAGTGTTGAGGCAACCGTGATGTCAATGTTATATCCAGCTGATAAGAAACCTGAACTAAAAGGTTTTCATAACAGTTGTACAACATAAAAAAAAAATCTGCATAATTAATATATGGCTGTGATTTCTGCACAGTACATTTGCCAGACCACCACTTTAAGTGGCTAATGGTCTCTGGGAAAGCAGAGATTTGATTGCTGTATTGCTGAGAAGGGGAAACAAGAAATCAGACTAACTTAGCCAAGGGAGGTAACAGCTTTACTGAGAAACAGACTGGTAACCGTATAGAAGCATACAAGTAATCCTATATTCCAACTGAGTGAGGACATTCTACTTCATGGGAAAATGCCTGCTTATGTAGAATTAACCTTTCACTGTTATATTATGATTGGAAAGTGGACATTAAGCAAAGATTAACTTCTGTGGCTACAAATTCAGCCTGTTAATTTTAAATCTACCATTCTCTTCAAAACAAAGCCTAATACTATACAATGACAGTATCCGATAATGTACATTTACAGAGGTTTTACATCACTTTACAAAGTAGAAAACATCATATTTCCAATACAAATCATCCTTTACAGCAATAAATGGCAATAGTTTTGGCTCAAGCTGTGTTTCTGGAGAATGGTAGTCACATGTAAGTAATGAGATTTAAGAGATTTTATTTGCATTTATGTGTTACTGTCTGCTGCTGGAAGGCCAAACAAACAACACTTAGCTATTATCTGAGAAATATGAAATAAAACTGATCAATTTTACCTCTTTGTTTTCAAAATAAAATTGCACAGTAAAGTGAGCAATCCATGATATGGATTCCAGCTATAGATGATGAATCCACTCATTTTCCTGGGCTTTTGCAGACTGAAGTAACAAAGACTGTAACATCGTATGTGATCAGCAGCACGCTGGAAATGTCTTCAGCAAAAAGGGGCTATTTGTCACAACCTGAACTTGTATTAAACCATTTAGCACATGCTTGCTTAATATCTTGCTGCAGAGTGAGATATAAAGTGTCATGAGACTCAGCTGTAAGATAATACTATGCAGTCAAGCACGTTTGTATCTTGATATGTCTGGTACAAGAGAAAGATTTATTATGTCTTATCCGTTTACTGCACATCTCAGCCAGAGTTGTAATTGGCTAGGATGGTTAAGATTTGATTTAAGGCAATGATTCTATCAGCTTGGTTTTTGCTAATAGGGCATAAGTGTTCCATACAGCATTATATCTTCCTGTGTTATAGCCTGCCCTAGGTTAATTGTGTGCTGCAGTCTAATCTATTCCTGCCTTTACATCATTTGCTATAAGAGAATATAGATTCACGTATTTGATCACCCCTCAATGCTACACAAGAGAAGAATGATATTTCTCAGGGGGTTACCCAAAATATCAACATTTTCAAATCAATAGCAATTGTTAAGAGGATTGCAGATTCCATTTTGACTCACTAGGACATTTGATGGATTACAGTGATCAAAGATAAATATCCTTTGGCATCAGGCTAAGGTCTCCTATTCTTGTTATAGTCTAATGCAGAAAAATCAAAGAATTAGACGACAAATGAACATTTGTGAAGTGAGTAATTAGAATTATGGTTTATGGCCAATAGCAGTTAAATGGCTTCTTTTTTATTAGAAGTATAGTTTATGGCCAATACTAGTTAAACGACTTCATTTTTAAACATATAAGATGAATCATATTAGCAGAATGGAGTGTAATGAAAGTAATGAATGCCTAATTCTCTTACGGAAATGAACAGTGTCAGTTTCAAACAGAATTCTAATTACATAATTGTGCATGAGGTCTTTGGCTTGTTTGTTTTTCTGAGCTCAGACCTGTGAACAGTTTTATGTTATATTCTTAACAGCTTTTGCTTTTTTTCCTAAGAGACTAGAAGACACAGGAAGAGCCGTATGGGGTGTTTCACCTCTAACACATTGTGGCAGGGATTTGGATTGTCCCCAGGTCGGTAGCAGTCATATATTAATAACGTTATCAAGCTGTTTTTTCAATTGGTTTCCTAGTTCATTTTTTTCTAGTGGACTGTTGTGTGTAGGACAGAACTACCAACAGGACTGGCACCTTTGCTGGAAGCATGGAAATCCCTGGAAGCTGAAGGCCGAGGCATGATGGTGGGCCAAGACAGTGTTAAACTCAATAACCACAGCAGCTGCTAACAGCCTTTTAACACTCTGATAAGTAGGGAAGTAGGATTCTCCAGTTCTATTTACTGCTGTATTTTTCAAATGCAGGAAAACAAAAAATTGAACCAGACACATTAGAGACTGGAATTTGCAGCTCACTCCTACCTCCTCTGTTCAAAGGATGCCAAAGTGATTCCAAGTTAGAACTATAACCACCTCCTTGATTTTGCAGGAGGTTTGGTTTGTCCACAGTTTTGCTGACATTAGTAGTTAAAACTATGACCAGGAACTAAGTCCAAAAGTCCTTTTTTGTGTTGAAAATTTCTCACTTGATTTGTGACAAGCCAATTAGTTGCTCAGAATTCTCTTATTGGGCATACCATGGTGTGTTCTGGCTTCCCATCTTGTAGGTAAAAAGTTGGCTGTAATTTTCTTGGGCTTCCTTCTGGCCCAAATATCCAGATTTCCTTGACACAGGGAGAACAGCATACAGTTGAGGACAGCACAGAAGTTCTCCCATGTCGCTCAGTTTAGAGCTAGCCACAGAGCTGCAGATTCTCATGACTGCAATGGAGAAAAGAGCTCTTTCTATTATTCTGTTGTAAAGCCTGTGAAACATGGATAATTCGGAAGTGGACTCAGTCTACCTGATACATTGAAAAAGAACTCAGTGTTGTATAACATTTTAGGAGGTGATGTTACCAATGCCAGATACAAAGATAATACAAATGCTTTGTTTTGTGACATGGTCTGTGCTACACACACAACCTGATAACCATGTTTGCAAAGGCAATGCCAAGATGTTAGGTTCCTTTACTATCTTTTGGGATCACTGACTTCCAGGTTTCACTCATCACAAGTTTTCATTTCAGTAGAAATACAATCTATACAAGGTGCTTGCCTAACACATACGCCTGAGCTCTTTCCCTTAGCCCTTCTTTCTGCACACTCCCTCTAACAGCAAAAAGTTGATGTTACAGTCTGAAGCAGTGCATAGAACATCTTAGTAAAGGAAGAGAGAGATTACTGGTGTCCCAAGACAAAAGTGGATGCACAGGGTATTCAGAAAAATCAATATTTTAATGGACTAAGAATTGCAACTTTTGGAGGAAACCTTGAAGTTCTGGTTGTTTTTAAAAGCTTTGAAAGAGTTTAGTGCTTTACTTGACCACCCTTCATCAGGATCGTGGCTGCTGTGATGTTTCAGACTTTCAAAGAATATCGGAGCGCTTATTCTTTCCACGTTTTTGCCCTTCCAACAAAAGCTATAATGTAAATGAGGTCTACAGGGCTGTGAGTGAATGGAGACATTGAGCCTTGTAAGAAGCAGCATTTAAAGCTACTTATCTTCAGACACTGATACTTTCAGAAAAAAAAAAATGCCCCTGGCTAGGAGGTCTCTTGCAACTCCCATTTTAATTCTTCTCATAGAAAGCAAACTTTCAAAGTCTCTCTGCTGTTGGGGAAAAGATATAGACAGCAGTAGCAAGACTACTGTGCGTTGGAGGACAAAAGGGGTCCAGAGGGAGAGCTAGAACATACCAGTCAAAGTCAACAAGAAATAGTACATTTCTAATAATGTGTTTACCAAGCATCATTGTTCAACCATTTTTTTCAGTCCTTCTCTGTGAAATACTCTTCACAAGGGACTGTCGGATTGTACACAACAAAACAGACAGACACAATTTTAAGGCAGATTGCTTAAAAAGAAATGAATAACAGATTTTAAAGGACCACACTATGACACTCTGGGGAATGTTCCAAGGGAACAATGGGCTTTTGACATTCGGGAAACACAACATTGGCCCTCACAGAGCGTCAAGTGGGGGCAAAGAACCCATATGCTTTTAATTGCAAGATTATGCTTTTAAGCCTGAACAGGTTTCCTTTGTTAGACTATGAACTAAACCACTCTATTAAGAGGGGATTTTTCTAGTGACTGGGCTGACATTTAAGCTAGACCTGCAACTCCTTTGCAGGGTTAGAAATGCTCATTAAGATACTATAATATTCTGTAAACTATTAGGCATTCTTTCAAGTTGAAAGTCTAATTGGAAGAAATTGTCATTGTTTTTGTGATTTTAGTTAAGTGGCCAAAGAGAATTCAGTTACCAGCTGTTCTTAACTTATTTCTTAACTTGTCCTTTAAATTCACATGTTGCTGAATAGTCATTGAATAAACGGCTGAGATTTTTAGAACAAGATTTTTAGATTCTTTAGAATTGGATGCCTGTGCTGATTTTTTGACAAAGTTTTCTGGGTCTCAGAATCTTTTGTACAAGTTCTAATACATAAGTTTCAACTACTATATTCTGAATCTCAGTCTCTAAGCAGCAAAGAATTTAAAAGTAGATTATTTTTGCAGACCAAATTTAGAAGGATAGATCTTGAGCAGATTGTATACAAAGTCTATAAATGTCTGACATGAAGTTATTCAAATTACAGTACTTCAGATAGAATTTAAGATAAAACAAATCAAAATTCCAAATATCCAGATTTTCCATGCATTACATTAGAAAATAAAGCAAAAGTAGGTATGAGACAAAAGGAATAATCTTTTTTTTTATGTCAAATCTTCAAATTCATAGTCAAAATTTCAAATCAAACCCTGTAGTTACTGTCCATGTCTGCCCCAGTGCTGGGGCAGAAAGTATGGATGGCTCCTTTTTCCCATAACTTAACATTGGCTCATTTTGATTCATTCATTGCACTCCATAACATGATTTATTGTCTCTTACTGTGTGTATGATGTATTGCTATTTCATCAAGCTTTTGATGCAGCCCATCATTCAACATGTTCCAGGCAGCAGAAGCTTCAGCATATACACAAGCATTGTTTATAGTGGTTCTGCATCATATTTAATGTAGTAGGTATATTGGTTATTCAGGTAAATTTGTTATCTAAGATGCATTCATCTTTTTCCTTTCCTTTTCTCTCTTCATCAAAAAGTTAAAAATAGGATTGGCTTTGATGCAGAGCATTAATTCAAGGGAACTGATTTGAAGACCACAAACGAAACCTGTCATCCCCCACCTGCAGCTTCGTTAAATGTGAGGTGGTCTAATTTGCCAAGTTTCCTATAGATGTCAGGAACAGCTGCTACTCATTTACAGCATATAAAGGGGTTTTAATCAATCCAGCATGGAATCTCAGTGCTAACACCAATGGCAGGAAAAGACTGAACTCACTAGGTCCTTATTTATTAGTTTTAGGTTAATAGGTTTTTGAAAAATAATATCTGGCTGCTGTAGTTGGAAAGGTTGGCAGGATTAGATATAAGTACAGTAAGGGCTGTACAATAAATATTTGGTCTAGAAGGAAAGTCAACAAAGATGTGCCTTCTGAAAGATAAATGCTACAATGGCAAATGTCAAATATTGGGACAATACTAAGAAAGAGATTTAATATCAGATGTCTGTAGGAGGAAAGCCAGATAATGAAAGCATTGAGATTACGCACAGGATTCTTTTTCACATTATAATTTAAGTGGGATGGAAAGAATCAAGAATGTTAATACAAACAAAATTTAGAATCAGAATGAACTGCAAGTTTGTCCAGCAATATAAAATTGCTAATGAGCTTTCATAACAATGTTTCTGAGGTGGACCTGGAGGCTGAATAACAAGCAATGGACCTCATGAAAAATTTTTGTTGGGAAATTTTAATACAAATCTCTTTTTCTATTTTTCTATCTTTATTTCTATGAATACTTCTATTTTCAAGAGAAGGCATCAGCTTGGAAGCTACATTACTGGACAAACCAGAAAAAATATTATTATTTTTTTTTTATCCGGCAAAAACAATGAAAAATGTTGAGAAGATAAATTCCCATGAAGGTACAGCCCCTACTGTTGAAGGCAACTTTCAGGGCTTGCATGTGAAGACTGACGTGTCAGCATCTCACAATTCAGCTCTAGGCGAAACCAGTGATATGAAGCTGGTGGCAAGCTGTACTATGAAGGTAAAAGCTTGTGTCTGAGGTCTTACATGAGCTGCAAGTTTAAAATGGAAGCTTGTCTAAGTCAGTCATGATCTAATTATGATCTAACTGATAGCTTGATGCAGGGAACTTTCATTATCAAACAAAGAGCCATGATGTGTCTGTCTGTCTGCTTGTAAGTAGGTAATGGATTATTTACATGGGTGATTGCAGTGGTCAGGGGATCAAAGGCTAATCGGAACAGGATGACTGCGTGCCAACAGAATGCTAACGAGTAGCTATTCTCATAATCAGTAATCTGACTTGCAGCAGTCATGGAGAGGGCACCACATAGCAGCACATGCAGATGGGGCACATCCAAGTCTGGCCTAGTAGGTTATTTGCCTGAATAAATGAATTTAGGATATGACATTGGTAAAGCTGGGCCATCAGTGTGTGCTAGATATCTGGTTAAAGTAATTGACCAATTTAGAAACTTTTTTTTTTTTTTTTTTATGTATTCTGCCAGTGATGGAATGTAATATGTGAGTAGGGATCTGGTTAAATGTATATAGAAGAAGAGATATAACTTTTCAAACTTAAGCTGCTGCTGGAAGATTTAAACCCATTTTACACTGTTTGATCACTATTGTTTTGCTACCTGTTAGTTACTAATGCAATTAGTAATATAAGAATGTAAGTAATGAATCCGGGATTTAACTATTTCAGAAAACCTTGATTATGGGGCTAAACACAGTTTGAAGGAGTGAAAGCATGGAAACAATATTCAGTTGGGATGCTAGGATTGGCAAGAATGCAAAAGAGACAGACCATAGAAAATTAGAAAAGGACCAGTGGATGGATAATGAACTTTTCCCTAGTCTCATGGTGTTTGCAGATTAAGCACTTTTTCCAGGTCACCCTCGAAAAGTAGATACTCATGTTTCTGAAAACAAAGGAAGTATGAATAAAACAAAAACAGCTTTTCAGCCATTCTGGGGCAGATAGGTCCTTTCCCTTCTAGTCTGAGATACTCTCTATCCATTAACTTGGGGACGTCCTTCCTGTGCTATATTTCAGTCATCATAACTGTTGACATTACTTTGGCTTAACTCCAAGATGTGCTACAATATCTGCTGACAGTCTGGCCTTCTCCACTAGCTTTTGAGTGTTTTTTCTTTAGTCTATCTTTAAAGACCATTTCCTGTTTTTTTCTTTTTTCCTTTTTTTTTCCCCCCTACAGATTTCTTCCCAAGCACCTTCAAACATCTGCTTTACTTATTTGCTCTTTCTCTCTCAGTATAGGACCTCCACAGACTCTTATCCAAAGACTCCATTCCTTGAGAGGAGCTCAAAACAACAATATACTCTTATAAACAGACCTCCAGATAATCGTCTGTTTTCGGTCATATGAACAAGAGAAGTTGGAGAATGAAGTGCACTTTAGACCTGGGATTTTCACATCTCAAAGGCCCAGTTCATCCTGCAGTGTTTTATACCTAAAATGAGAGGGCTTGCTGAATTTAGTTTTTAACCTCTGGATGAGAACTGGAGACTTGCCTCCTCAGAATTCTGGAGACAGGAAGTTTATTTTTTCCTTTGAGAATAAATATTTTAGAAACTTTGTTGTTTGAAAACTTATATTAAGGAAAGTTAGCAGCAACAAAGTTGTCTCAGAGAGGAGTTTCTCAACACTGCACAACCTCTAAACAGATTTTAACTTCCCAAATCCAATACATCAAAAATAATTCATAAGGAAAATAGTCTTGTGCCTCAGAGCTTTCAATATCACTTATAGCAGGGCTCCTTTCTGGGAGGTGAGGTTTTGGCAGTGTGAACTAGAGCTGTTCACCCTAAATTGTGGTAGGGGTCAGTCCTATTTTCATGGCTCCCAAAGCTGGGGAAAGATGAGCCCTTCTTTTTATTCTGTCTTCTTTTCGTGTACAGTAGAGAACCACACCTGCTGCTTTCAACACTACATATTTTTATTTGAATGGTGTCTGCAACTGTGGACTTTTCTGAGTATGTCTGAGCTGATATAGGAGCCTCAGATTAATGCTTTGTTCACCACTGTGTTTAAATAATCTCCTCTCTCAACGTCAGATAGCATCCTTATTTACCTTTTAGAGTTCAGGGCTTAATATATATCCAACCAGCCAGTCCACCATAAAGACTAAGTCTGGAAAAAAATGTTAAAGCTGTCCAGGTACTGAAAGCTTTGTGCAGGTAAAAGGTAAAAGCCTTGCATTCCTCAGCAAGGAAGGTGTTTTCTTAACTTTCCCAGTCTTGTCTTTCTGTTCTTTACTCTTCCCACTATGAATACACATCATGTGCAGACATTAGTGTTAGGCTGATGGGTTGACTTAATGATCTCAGAAGAAACAAACAATCTTTTTTATTCCACAAACCTTCTAGCATTGCAAAAATTATTCCTTAGCCCATTAAAAATAGCAGATCCCAGAATCATAATCCTGGTCTTTTTCTACATGACACTGAAGCATCTTAGCTACAAATGTGAAAGTTGAAATTCCCTCCAAATCAGAGTTTTTTAGAGTCAAGTGTTTTGAGATCTGTCTCTGTTCAGAATGTCAAAATTAATTGTTGAATTTTGTACTAGTACAAAATTTGTACTTTGAAATTTGTACTTTCTGCACAGGCATACAGAAATAAATATCTGAAGACCTGAGGAAGGATTTTAGTGATAAAGGATCATGCAAAGACCTTGTGAAATCTGCCAGCATTTCACATAGTAGGAGGCTAGAAACAGTCATTTGAAAATCTGGCAAAAAAAAAAAAAACAACCAACTCCCACAATCTCATTATCTTTTGATATTCACTGGGAAGAGAAAAGCTTTATCAAACCTAAAGTGTTCTGTATTAGTGGTAGAAAAATACAACCCCCCACAATAAGTGTGTGCTGGTGTGCTGCTGTTTAACAGAAGAACCTCTAAGCATTCATTGCCTAATCCAATGAAGTCCCTCAGGAAATTCCTATTAGTGAGCAGGATCATTCATATTTCTTTTTTTAACAGATTAGTGGGTGTTTACATGAAGGCCCTGTAGGCACCAATTAATCTGTATTCATATAGCAAATGCAGAGCTTAAAAATCTCCAGCACTGTCTTCTATTGATAATTCAGAATTTTGCCTTTGCAAGCAACAGGACTGCTAGCATCCATCTTTTTCAGATATTAAGTTTACAGTGTTTATTTGTTTAAAAAGTGGTTTTTACTCGTAGAATTCTTAACATGAACCAAGCATAAACCCTATAAAATGTATTTTTAAGGTTGTAAACAGACAATTCCAGAGCTTTTAGTCCTGCTCACAGCTTTGCTGAGAACCCTCAGAAAGAAATTTAGCAAGACTGTTCAACTTCACAGTTACAGTTCCAGATCATGTGGGCAGAAGAGAAACAGTCAAGAATCATATGAGTTATATAGTGCAGCTACTTCTCAGGAAATGTTGAGCAGCAACAGAGTCAGACAAAGAAGAAATTCACAAAATAAAAGTAGTCAAAACTCAACTGCTGCAGCTGCATGACCTACAAAAAGAAGGATAGAGACTTTTCTTTCCTAGCTCCTTGCCCATTCATACAGTTGCATGCCTACAGGCTGCCTACTCTGTGTAGAAGAGTATGCCTGCATCCTAGGAACAAGGTGTTTTGTACACTCCAGAGGACATGTCCCACCTTCTTGTAAGGCTGGATTTGCAAGATCATTGCCTGCATGATACATGGGTCTTGAGATCAGCCTAGGGGCTGTCTTTAGGACAGTGCAGAAGAACACGGTGCACATCTCTGCAGCCTGGAGGCTCACAGGAAAATAAACTGTTGAGGAACATTCCTTTTATTGTAGTAAAGAACCTCAAGAAGAGGAAAGAGGCAGAAATCTTCCTTACATCCAGCACCTGTGACAGATGGGCAAGAGTTCATATTTAAAACAAACAAACAAAACAAAACAAAAAAAGAAAACAAAAACAAAACAAAACAAACAAACAAACAAAAAAACCCACCTATGTCAAGAAACTTTCTTCCCAGAAGCCGAGAATTTAAATAATTACTTAGACTGGGGGGAGAGGGGGAGCTTTATCAGTGTCTTCTTTTCCTTTCTTTTATCTTGGCTTAGTAAATCTAATCCTACTGACTGATCCTCATGTGCAGGTTATTGGACTGAGAATCTTCTCATCTATAATGTGTCTGTGTGCTGTTCCTTTCTGTTTGATACAGATTTTTAAAGCAAATGCAAAAGTAACAGTTGTAGAGAGTATTGTTAACTACTGCTAAACTTAGCCTGCTTTTGCAAGCCCACCCTGCAAGAGGCAGAACTCCAATGCAGAATGCAGTGTTTCATCACTTGAGCCTTAATGATCCAGGTACGTGGTGAATGAAAAAATTATATTGGGGCAGAGAAAACCTCATTAAATGAGGGTAGAAAGGAGTTACAAGTAGTACCATTATGATGGAAGGACTGCTATATTAGAGGACAGTGTGAGAGCATGGCTTATTTAGCATAGTAAAGAAAGGCTGAGAGGAGTTTTGATTGTTTTCTAAAAATACATAGGCAGAGTGAGGGAAGTGAGAAAAGGAGAGTAAATATCAAAGAAGAGCTTCACATTCTAACCAATTCCAATACAGGAATATGCATATGCACTGTCCAAGAATACATTCAGAGTAAAATTTCTTACATTTATAATGGCAAAGTCCTGAAAACACCAAAGAGACTAAAAAAATCTACAGTCTTAATAAAATAGAGCTTGTGGATGGTTTGATTACAGGAAACATAGGAAGACTGTATGATCCAAAATGTTCCTTTAGTCCCTCTTGGTATGACCCATAGAGCTTTAGGGGGAAAAAAAGCTAGACATACAAAATTACTAAATGAACTTGACACTGTAGGTCCCAGTTCCCAAGAATGAAACTTGAATGAAACCTTATCACCCATTTAATCTAAATTTCCATGAGTACAGTTCCTCGGGGAACAAAAGATCTGTTTCTGGGAACACCTGGAACACCCTACACAGGCAAACAAAGTAAAGCAAGGGGTAAGATTAAAAAGTCCATTTGGGAGTTGTGATATTTCCTTCCTCAATACCCTGGAGTTGGGTCACTGTTAATGAAGGAGAATCCACAGAGTTCTTAAGCAGCAATTTTGAGTATATCAGGGAAGATGTTTTTAAACAAATGGCAAAATTGTAGGCTACCTAAGGAATCCAGAAGGTCAAAGCATGTTAGAGAGTCCACTGTAAGTTACTTAGTGACCTCCAAGTGCCTCAGAAATGTCTGATATCTTTATGGTTCTTAAACTTTAACAAGTCGCACATTAAAACTCATGTTAGATCACCTGCAGATCATCTGTATTTTTCATTGACATCTGCTATCTCTATCATGCATTAAAAATGTCACGTGCAGCAGGCAGACTAGAAGGTATTGTTGCCTCTTCAGCCAGGATATTCAGTTTGGGTGTTGGGGCTATGGCTTAATTTCACTTTTCTACAGGTATTTTATATTGGAATGTCCAATGCCCTTAGCAGGGGGTCAGCCTCTTCAGGATTAATATTCATTAGGTCAGAGAGAGAGCGTGTATAACTGTAACATAGTGTTTGGAACACCACTGTGGCAAGGGACAAGTCTATTTTCTAATCGGTACTACAGCTTAAGACTGTGATTGCCAGCAATAAATAGAAATTCCCAAGGCCATTCTTTTTCTTACACCCTAGATAAAAGTATAGTGGCTCACACACACCATTACATCTTTAGCAACCATCCCTGTGAATTTTTTTAGCCTAGAGAAACAGTGAGGTAATTGGAATTAATTAAAGAGGGCTTACACTTTCAGTTAGCTCATAACTGGAAATACTTCACTCTACAGCAAAGAGCAGAAGCATAGGAGAATGAGAAACATCGCATCAGGAGACTGCATATCATGGGTCAGAAGATACTATACTATTTGTTCAAGTTCTGACACCATGTCACTTGTATTATCACAGTCATTTACCCTGGTTAACAGAAAAATGCGGGGAAAATTCCCTGGAGTTCATAGAACTTATGACAAATGTAGAACTACTTTAGATTTCCAACATTAAGAATTGTGTATGTCTCTGTAGAAATAAAATGATCCCCCAAAAACTTATAATAGCTGTTGATATATTTTATTCATATTAAAATTTAGGTAATCTGAAACACTTAATCATTGGTATAAAAGGTGGTAGATGATTCTGACTTTAAGCTACAGCCTTTGGTTGAAGCTGTCAGGCATTCTCATGGGTTGTGTTGCCCAGCACAAATCTTTTCAACGTGTAAGTGATAATTATTAGTATTTCTCACATTAGTGGAATAAAAACTGGGCTTAGTTCAAGCTTCAGAAGCCTCGGGCACTGTCTTTCATTTGCCAGCTTCTAGTTATTATGTATTAGAAATATATGAAGGGCTTTGGGAGACAGGTGCACTTGGAGTTACTTCCCTCGCGTCTAATGCATCTAATTCATCTAATGCAGAGGGCATTGAAGTTGGAAGAGGTCAAACAATATGGAGTGATAATGCATTTTGTACTATACCACTGATACTGACAATCTTCTTTCCTGTTGTGCTATTAATTTTATGTTAGGCTAGGAGGGGCTCTCCTCAAATAGACACTATTAGTATACGCTAATAAAAGAAAAAAATATATCACGGCCTACATGATACATGTGAACCCTATTGCTTAATATTGGTTCCATGTGAAATCAGGTGAATTCATAGGATATTCACCATTTATCTTCTTTTTCCACTAAGGAGTTTCTAGTCACAGTTGATTATGTATGGGAAGAACTTACTTTCCACACCAGGTAGCCTCAATCTGCAGCTTTCACAGCCTTAAAGAGAAAGTTCTCCAGGCAAAGGGGTTGCAACAAAGGAGAGATTTCCTGACTGTGCCCTTCCACTGCAGTTTAAGTAACTTGAACAGAGAAATGTTTGAACGGACATCGGTGTCACAGGTGGCATTTGTCCGATTTATTCCCTCTCAGAGGAATGTACTGGCATCTGTATAGATAGTAACACCTTGCCAGCTGGCCAGGAGGTGACATCAGCTGTCCTTTCAGACAGATGAATTGCACAGTGTGCACAGCTGCCTGCCAAAGCACAGACTTTCCAGGAGAAGTAGAGGGAAAAAGCACTTCAAACATTTCTGACAGAAGATTTACTTAATATTTGTTTACGGAATTAAATTTATTGGACCAGCTTATCACCAACACCATCCTTCTGACACTGCAGTAAGTTATGTGGATTGCATACCATAAAGAACAGCAATTCATGTAAGAATTTGCATTCTCTCTGATGTTGAATGGAGTGTGTTTTCTTCAGTGTGGCCATAACACTCTACTGGCAATATGATCTTAATTAATCTCCTTTTTTGTAACCCTAGATCACTTGGCCAAAATAAACATCTCTACCTTTAGGCAGCTAAACTAAACAGCCAGGTTTTAAAGCTTATTTAAATGGGCTAAGCACTCATAACTCTAATTGATAGTCATCCGCTTATGAAAGTATGTCACAAGGCCTCATCTGGCTTTAGGGGACAGAGCTATGTTAGAACCATCAGAGTTCACACATGAGTACCAGCCAAAGAGTTGGCAATGCTGATGTTCTGGTTCTTAATGCTTTCCATAAAAGAGCCCCAGGTAGAGTGTGGGACTCCACTCTCTGAAAGTTTGAGGATACTTTGTAATTTAATCATAAAGTAAGAATGAATATTCCTAAATTGTTTGCAGAATGAAAATGCACATCCCAGTGTATAGGTAAAAGAATGATAGGAATGATATTTAGCTGAGGTTGAATCAAGCTGAATCGCTAGGAAAGGATAGATATTGGGTGAAACTATCACACAAGGTTTGTAGTGCTGCCAACTTAGAAATATAACAATGGCCTTCTGATATTGTGAGCAGTGGTAGCATTTTAAAAAGAGCCTGGGAAATGTTAATATAATTGCATCTATTCACTGGTAGAATATACTCCTTTTTTTTTCAGAAATGAATTATCAGTGATTTTTTCATGTTTATAGTTTTATTAATTAGCCCCTCAGATTTTCAGTTCATTCTGTCCATAGAAACTCTGTAATTTGGTGTAGTCTTTTACAATGCTGATCACATTGTTTGAATACAAGAAAAACCTATCCATGCTTTTTTTTTTTTAATGATAGACATGTATGCAGATGTGAATGTTCATTGCTCGTTCTCTCTACATCTCATGCCCTTTAAGTCATGTATTTAATATATTCCAGCTGAGTGAGTTAAAAGCAGAATTAAAGATAGCAAATGGTTGTTTCTGGCTCATATGGGTATATCTGGTACTTCCTAAGTAAGGTACCTGGATTCTCCACGGACAGAGTAAATTATTTTCCAGCCTTTCTAAAGCATGGCTTCATACAGGTGATGCTCATAGGCATGAAATTAGTGTAATGATCGGACAATGTTCCAAGTTGTATAGTTTACTCTAAGTGTTAAGTCCTTTTTTAGAGAATTTGGATTGTCTCTTTTTATGGTAGAATAGCAAAGGAGCTGCTGGGTTTTGTCTCCGATGTCTGCATCTTAGGTAAAAGAGGAAATGAAGCAATGGATTATTGTTATATCTGCCATCACTGAAGAGGAAATAGGCCTGACACGCTGTGACTTAGAATGTCTAAATGAGGTCTTCTGCAGTTATAGTGGTTTAAGGGTTTTGCCCAAGATTCATTCTTATTGTCCCTTTCTTGAGAAGGCCAGTTCTCTGGGCCACGCGAATGGCCTGAGTTGGTGTATCTTCAGTTCAAAACCATCTGGCTTAGTCTGACTCACCACTAAAGATCTTCATAAAGTATGAGAGTGGACTTTTCATTGAAGATGATCAGCATTCATGGAAATAATAAACGTGACTTTGCTCTGCAAATTCGAGTGAACAGCTGGGGCAGTACTGTCTTAAATCACCACAGTTAGATCTACAAGGTTATACTATTCATGGCCAGAGCTCAAGTTCCCATAATACAACCAACTATTACTCACCCCTATTAGAATTGGACTATGTTCAGTCTAACTGAAATTGTAGGGGCTACTTATAAAAGCAACCTCTTCTATACATGTAAGTGTTTGCTGCTGCTGGACTTTCAAAACCATGTTTTCTTGCTTTAATTAAAAATATAAATCTGTGTTATGCTTCACAGATGGACACTAGCAACATGAGTCTCTGTCATTTTCCTCTTCATGTAAAATATTGATGTCAGGTTCTGTGATGCAAAGTAGCAAAACACTGAGTGCAGAAGCCATACAAATCTCATTGGGATTCCCAAAGGAATTTGACCCATCCTAGCAAGTACACTTTAAACTGATTATGTAGCTGTCAATTACACTGCTGTTCTGTGTACTGAGCTTACTCAAACTGTATTCTTTATTACAACTAAAATAAACCCACTGCAGTGGATTGTTTTTCTCTACTAAATAAATGAATATTGAACATGCATAAGTAATCTTAAGTACTGACTCTTTTTGCTCAGGTTTGTCAGTGGCATGCCTGGTAAAGGTCCAAAGTTCAAAGCTGACAGCAAAGGTACAGTTATAATTCTGCTTTGAGGGGTGAGGATTGTGATTGTATAAACCTGGCTTTATGAATTATGAGATGCAGTGCTCATTGTGTATATATTACAGGATTGCATGACATTAACGGCCTTGGTATCCATGACAATACCAGTAGAAGATGTTGGTTAAAGAAAAAAGACTATGAAGAAGATGATTTAAATAAATATCACAATACTTCCAACTCTTGTTTACTTAGCAAAAGTTTGGAATACATTGGAAGTAACAAAACTATTCTTTTCCTTCCTTATCTAATTAGACAGCAAGTCTTTTCAGACAGAGATTGACTTTTTGCAACATGTATGTAAGCACCAAGGCTAACTGGACAATCACGGACGATGGGTCTCATCTGACCAAATAGATTTAGTGGCCCCTGGTCTCACTTTATGAAAAACTGGCACTCTAAAATGTAATACCTCTAGTCATAAGTAGTTGACTGTATCCCACCCTCAATGTTTGTTTCTCCCATTTGATTGCAAAGAAAGCCTCAAGTGACCAGGTCACACATAGACACGTACTATACAGATGACAGTAATGTTAGCTTTGTAGGCAGGCACAAACTTTTTTGGGCAGCCCCTCACTGGAAGCCATGCACTTGTGTTTGTTTGGTGTTCTTGGTGCTTGTAACACCACTAATAAGGTAATGACCTAATAAGGTAAGTTTCCAGACCAGGTTGATTTAAAAACAAGTCAAAAGTGGATCTTCAATGAGCTCATGTTTATAATATCAGGTGGACATGTGGATATAATCACACTGGGTCTTCGTGTGGACTTGGTTAGCACCATTGCTATACAAACAAGAAATAGCTATCATTTCACAGCAGGATCATTTCTCAGTCTCACCCACTTCTTTGCCTTTGAACTTCAGTTCTTCCTTCTAGATCAACTCTTTGTTTTCCCTTCCAGGACCACACATTCTCTGAAAAGGAAAATGTAACCTTAGTACAAAAAAATCAAACTAAGACCAAATATACAGAAACAGGATGGTCAGTGAAGGGGGGACCAGATATTTTAAGATGAGGAATTTTGAAAAGAGACACTCGGATGATTTTGGGCTAACCACAGATGTTTATACTTCAATAAATAAAATGCCAAATTCTAGCCATAGCTTTATAGCTTTATATATATATGTATATGTATATATGTATATATATGTATATATGTATATATACATACACTGGTCACTGTGGGTGTGATCAGGTACTGCTACTCCCTTAGTCATCTCACCAGTTGATATTTGCCAAATGACACAACTGTAATCACAGGCAGTTTTAAATTCATGTTTTTAACTTAGTATCTGAGCTTTTTTTAATCTTTTATATGCTCTCCCCGTTCCTCTGTGAGATAAGAATTGCCCATTTCTGGCATGCCAGCATAAGCAGAGATTACAGGGTTTGCACTATGTAACTCCTGCTTTGGAGTAGATGCTCCTTGCTCTTCTCAGCCCTCTTGCCTCACTTTTCACCAGAAAGCATAACAAAAGAAGACCTCAGACTGTAACACTCAGATTTTAAATCGAAGACTTCCTTCTTTCTGTAAGCACACTATTAATCAGAAAATTTCCTATTCTGTTTCACTCCCATCCTTCTTGGACATCTAAATACTGTCTGACTGCAGATAAAGATATGCTATATGAGATCCCTATATACCTGACCCCTGACGTGGGGGGTCAGCTGAATGCTCTAGCTCCATATATTTGTATCAGCCAAGATTCCCATTCAGCAGTGTCTGTATTGAGTATGCTGAGAAGCTGAACACTAAATTAATGCCTAGACACAGTACACAGAATAAGCAGTCTTTTTTCAGTGCTTCTCATAGTTGGCACTCCTAGAGCACGCTCACCAGTCCAGTCTGCTACAGGATGACAGTCAGATGGCCTTCCATGGCATCCTTTATTTAATAGTCCAGTAGTTCAAGTATTAGTTTTGGCAAACACCACACTGAAGTTTCTGATGAACTTTTTGTTTTCCCTTTTGAAGAAACAAACTTTTTTCTTTTTTATTTAATTTTAGATCTGCTTTTGGCACAGCATTATCAAGAAGTAGAAAGTTTCATATTATGAAAATGCATCTTTTTTTTTTTCCTCAGGCACTCCACTGTTTATTAGAATTCAGGTTTTTAATGAAAGATTATATTAGGAAAATAGCAGCTGCAATTTATTCAGCAGGTACTTCATTTACACCTAATACACAACAAATACATGGAGATAATTTTTCTTTAAGAATAATGCATTTCAGGCACAACTATCCTTTCAAACTAGCCCTATAACATTGTTAAGGAACCATATTCCTGTATTTCATTAACCAAATAAAACCTTTTTAGAAAGAGTAATTGCAATCATTCTGTATTAATAACTGTATTAATAAAAATGAAGGCTCATCTTCAGATGATCATCCCCAGTAGACACCCTTGTTACAGCGTCTATAACAATCTTTTTAGATTTAGAAAAAGACATAATGCAAGGTGAGGTTGTTTTCTGAAAGCATTGGCAACAAGGCCCTTTCCAGTCTCTCAGCTGGTCAACAACACTTCAATATATCTTGGAGGTGTCTCCTATCTCAAAACAAAGATAAAAGTTCACTTATTGCAACCAGCATTGAAGTACGTGGTAAAATCCAGTAAAGTAAAGAGACAAAGAAATGTGGTCTCAAATGTGTGGTGGGCATAAAGCTTCCAGTGAGCACTCTACTCAATATCATTTTCAAGTCAAACTGACTATTTTTGTGTTTCATCAGCTGTGTCTTCTAGGCAGCCAAACAAAACAGAGTGAAACTGAAACCAGAATGCCAGGCAGCTGCAGAGAAAGATAAAAATCCATTACAAACAGAAATACAATCAGTTTTTTTAAACAAGGGCATAGAATATGTAAAACATTTCAAATCAGACCACTTTTTAATAAAGACGTGTGAGGTTTCCATTTTATTGCCATAGCTGTGAAAAACACCTTTCACAGATTATTGTGATTTTTTCTTTAGAAAAATAAATACCTGACATGTATTGTCTCAAACTTAAAGTGTATTGGATTGCTTCAAAATATTTCCATTCCCAAGAAACATTCTTAAGTACTTCAGGATTTTTTGTTGTTGTTGTTTGGTTGGTTGTGTTTTTTTGAGAAAACCAACATTTTCCAGAGGCATCTTTTCTTTTCATAGTTTGTTTCTAAATTACCTTGAGACGATTACAACCACATTTCTCAGATCTTTGCTTGCAGGCTCACGGTGTCCTTTCATCTTCACCCAGAATATAGCACTTGCTACATAACACCCAGCAAAAATTAAGGCTATGCCACTGAAGTCCAAACTACTTATTAACTCTTCAGTGTACCAGATGGGGAATTTAGGTGTTCTTAAATCTTTAGGAAATAATCCTCTTTCCTCGTTTCTATATCAAGTCTTTCTTGGGCTCAATTCATGTGGAAACATCAAGATGTGGAAATAGCTCTGCAGCTGCCTTGCATGTACATTATTTCAATCTTCCACTGCCTCTCAGATGCAAACACACCAAAGACCCTCTCACAGCTCTCTCCTGCTTGAGTAGGTAGGATCATAGGCTGCTCAACGAAATAAGGAGCCATCTACATTAAACCTGTGTCTTCATCCAGACTTAAAACTGTCATCTACATCAGTAACTGCATAAAACATGCTGGAGGACAAAGACAATTAACACAGCTCCCAGAATTAAATTCTTTACTAGCCTCTCTCCCCTACAACAAAGATAACCCATCCTACTTAGCAGCTATCACCTGCCTGGGCTTAGAAACCAGAGTTTTTACTTTTCTTAAGGTTCATTGGTAGACACGTAGCTATCTGTCACTCATCTAAGATAACCAGAAGCTGAAAACTTTGACCTGGTTGATTTTATTCTAAACTGAGAATGGAAAAGTGAAATAAAAATATAGGAGTCAGCATTTGCAGTGAACATACTAAAGATTATATCCCAAATGCAAAATCCCTGGTATGTATTCAAGTGTGTAAATATCAAGCAATATTTATAAATTTGAATCAAAAATGACTCTCACAATCACATACCAAAACACATACAAGCAAGCCACTGGAGACAGGGAAAGGTCTGAGCTCACGGCCTTGCCCTAGTGGCTTGATATTTGTTCTCTCTCTTCTTACCCTCTTCTCCTTATCCCAAAATAACTGCCTGACCCAACATTCCCTTGTGATAAGTGGAAGTTTTTTCACTAATTTTAGGGGCAGGCATCAAACAGTGATTTCTGTTTTCCTGGCTTCATCCCTCCTTCCCATTGTTGCAGTGCTTTTGCACAGTTACAGAGCAGTTTTCACTGTATAAGTTTCAATTCCTACAACTACTGATGTCAACAATCTGATTTTCAGTAGAAAATATGAATACATCATGCAGTGTTTATATATAAATATTCCCTGAAGCTATATTGAAGTAAGATCTTTCTACCTACAAATATGCCAAGTTCTGCATATATGTTTTTCTAGTTCTAGCAGAATTAATTTAGCAGAGAACTTCATACTTCTTTTTGTTAACAGCTCAGACTCATAACAGAATAGGAATTTGATGTAATGGCATTATTATCTACATCTAACTTTTCTAGGGACTCTTACCTATTTTCTCCCAAACATCAGACTTTAATCCAAATTGACCCAGCAGAATACTGCAACATTCATTAACACCAAGCAGTTCAAATAGCAGTGATCACTAATACCAAGCAGGAAGCACACTCTGCTCTTATGCTTCTCCACTGACAGTAAATTTTGTCAAAATGGTGAGTGCCTAGGTCTATTTATCAGCAAAGATTACATTTCACAGTGAAAATGGCACAGATAGCAAAATGATAATAAAATTCACTATTGAAGAATATGAAAAAAAAAAAGATTGATAAATCAATAGTGATATTTTCAATGCTTTCAGAAACTAACTACACTGTTTTCAAATTGTCATAGGCCAAACCACTGTATACCCTAATGGCCTGACCCTGCAAATACTTCTGTACGTAAGTTTCCTTATATCACTTTCATGAATACATTTGTGCAGCTTCGGGCATGAATTGAAGTTAAAAACTGATTGAAATAGGTATTTGATTAATATTTGAACCTACATATGTAGGGAGTATCTTTGAGAAAATCTCAAGTTTTGTGTCCAGTAAAAATCCAAAGGCTTTGATGCCATTTAGGTATATCCTCTAAATAAAATTCAAATCAATATTGCTTTTAATAATAAGGTGTGCATAATTTCTTCTGTATACAAAAGCTTCTCCTATATGTACAATTTTAGTAACCTTTTCTTTCAAGAAAATAACTTAGTTGATCTAGGAAAAAAAAACATTCATTTTTTCTACAAAGAAGTTGCTGTGATTTAATTATTCTACTAGATAAGACAAATGTGTTTGACACGTGCTAGGCAAAGCTTTGGATAGTGCATTCATGCATAGAAAATGGACATATCCCTTGAGAACAAATGTATCATTCTGCTCCATTCTTGTTAAAAAAATGGAATACATTTAGCTGTGGCCTAATTACCAGAAACAACAGCAGCAGTTACAGGAGTAGAACATTTCAGCACCTGCTCAGCTTGGGGAGACTGGTGAGAAAGAGTTCAGTGCTTGTTAAATTTTTAGGAGTAAACAAAGACGGCAAAAGAAAAAAGAACCTGATCCAATGTCAGAATCATTGGTAAGACCGACTTCATCAGTCTTTAGAACAGGCTCAAGTAAAATGAATCAAGGAAGTACAAATCTGAACAGGACATACAGTGCTTCACAGCAGCATTCAAGTCTGTAGGTGATGCATGCAGACATTTAATGTAGAAATGAACACTTTGCTTCAGATGTGCAGAAAAGCTCATTTTGGTATCATGTTACAATTTCTTCCCCCAGCTGTAACAAACAAATTATTCAACTTAATAAGGATGAAATAGGATGAAAATACCTGCATATTCTTTTTGACTGGAAATGTTTCAGGAATAAATGAACGTCACATGACACTATCAGTATATGCTATTAAAAATACTTTTAAAATTTGCATTTGCAAACTCATTTTTGCATACAGGTTAGAATGGAAAAAATGTCCATGCAATGATAGACACAGTAACAGCCAAATACTGTTGTGTTGTAAAAATGTTGTTTTAGGAGTAAATACAACATGCAGAAAGGAAACTGTCTATTACAACTCAGATACCTTTAATAACTGCAATTTTTCTGATTTCTCCTGTAGCAGAACACTTCCCAGTTGAAGTTTAACTTATTTTTCATGCAAAAGTTTAAATCTGAGCATAGAAAAAACTTCAGAATAAGAAAACCTAAGAGGTCCATAAATTATAATATTAAGTAGCTACTAAACAGGACCAAATTTTAGAATTTCACATTTGGACCAATCTGTCATTATAATCTGTAGTTTATGGTTGATAGCAGATTCCTATATTCATTTTTGAATCTTAGAAAAACAACTTTCTTCTAAAAGTTATCTTACAAGGTCTGTTTTCCTCCCCTAAAGCCAAACAAGCTCTTTCTACCCAAGTTCTTATTCTTTAATCAGATATGCTTTTGAATACTAGCTATTTTACAGTCCAACTATGGTAGTAAGTTTATAAATATTGTTTATGTACATTTTGCAAATAAAATATTTTTGAAAGAGAAAATACTGCAGGAAGTTAGGCTATGGGTGTTACAACTTTGCACATGATGCACTTCTGAATAGTCAACTTGAGACTCATGTTTGAGTGACAGAAATCAACTACTCCTTTCAACGGTTTTAATTTGCCCGAGTAGTTCATTTAACTGCAAGAAAGTAAAAAATGCATGTGTTATATTCTGCAAGCACCAAGGCTATAAAAATAATTGCAGATGTATTTTATAGTGCAGAAAAAGCCATATAAATGTTTGCAGTGATCAAACACTAGAAGAATATATTATGACTGCCTTAGCTACAGCTATGTTTGGGATCCCATCGCTTTACTCTTAGATGCAGCATAAGCAAATCCTGTGTGCTAGTTCTGTTTCTGTGCAATCTTTCCATGATCACAAATTCCATGAATATGAGATGTACTGCAATATCCAGATGCTCAATTGAACCTTGAATCCCCCAGTGATTCACAAATCCACCAGGACGGAAGTAACTGCCATTTAAACTAGCTTTATTAAAGAACTGTGAAAATATCAGGACTGTAGTGTGCTCACTGCAGCATGCAACTCTTGTCCAGTGCAAGCATCTGAAAAGGTATTTCAGAAGTTCTGCTCACAAAAAAGACATCTGGCTGAGCGTAGGTAGCTAACTGCAGGTGTGTGCTTGTTAACATCTTCCCCTTTCTGGTCCTCAGGGGTGGGAACCAAGGCTGCAGTGGCAGCTTTTTTCCAGCCCCTCTCAAAGCTCCCTCCAGAGCAGAGGCAAAAACCCCTTGGTGGAAATGGTCTTCTAAGTTAAAGCCACTGCATCCTGCAGTGGTTCCCACATCCCGTAAAACAGTAGAAGAGCTAGAATACATTTAAGTGAAGAAAACTGAGCTTCTTTCTTCCAGGATAATGTACTTATTTTTTATATGAAGAGCTAGTTATTTAAAAAAATAATAATAAGTAATTCCAGGAACAAACCAGTACATTTACTTATGAGACTGAATCTCTCAAGAAACATTACCAGCACTTCCCTAGTGTTTGGATTCTAGTTCTGGAGCTAATCTGTTCAGGCTGCAGGAGTTCTGGTAATAAGAGAGCTCTCACACCAGAAAATGAGTCAACTCCTGATGACAGGCAGGAGCTGAGCAGCTTTGAAGGTCTTCTCATTTCAGTGCAATTATGGTGTGTTACATACCTGTGGTGTCTTTTAGGAAAGTTTTTCCTAGAAGCTCCTGGTAGACGCTCACTTTTGGCTGCATTTGTTGGGGAAGAGAAGTGAATAGGGACTGAAGTCATTTGGCACTTTGCATTGGGCTTCATAAGTGTAATTTTAATCTGCACATTTTTATGCAGCAGGACCAGCTGGGACTTGCACCTTGTGCCCATACAAACAGAACTTCCCTACATCCAAGAGCAGTGATACTCAATCTACCTGTGGCTATTTGTTGTTTCATATCTCTATAGGTCTGTGTGGCATCCTGGGAGCATCTTCTGTTTTTCCCAGTGGCCTCTTGTGAAATGTGGGGAGGCTGGGAGTGCCATGGGAGTACAGGCATCTGCGTCACATCACCAGGCAGCTCCAGAGAAACAAATCCCCAACCAGGTCAGCTACACGTGTACATCTGCTTGCAGCCCTTGGCCTGGTAGCTTAATTAACAATCAGCTCCCACACAAGGCTCAGCCATGTGTCACTCCCACCAATCGATTATGCTAGCATTAAACAGTCCACCCACCAGGTGTTTCCATTTAGTATTTCAATGAGCTGGAAACAGGCATCTCTGGAATAGTGTTTGCTCTGGTTGACTTAGTGGAAGGTATCTCAGAACAAAATATGGACTGGCTGCTATCAAATGCTGCAGGACTTGAAAGTGAGCTGTCAGACCTGAATCTCCCCATCACAGGTGTACCTGAGGCAGAGCATCCTGCATGCATGCAGCTAATATAAATAATAACATAGTTTCCTCTGAAAATAAACTTCAGGACCATTCATATTGATGGAGTTCAACTGGAATATTTTTCTTTGTTTGCTGGAGAGATTGATGTATAGATACATTCAGGTGAAAAACAAAGCAAATTTCTAAGAAAACTGTAACAACCACTTGTTTGTTCTTTTTACTGTACCTGCTAATGAATGCTGTCTGTTCATTGTAGGTATCATTGCGCTGATATATTCTTTTCATAAATTTCCAAATTCCCTGAACTCATTGTAAGCAAAAGGCAGTAGAACTAGGTTTGTCAAAGCAAAACTCCCCCTTAGAGCCCGTGAAGCTTTGACATTATTCTAGGATGTGCCAACTGCTCTCATTTACTCAGAGCTCATTCTTGGATATTCCTCTCTCTAGGGAGCAACTATACATCAAACAAATGCTTTGCAAAAAGCTCTACTCATGATTCTATGACAGATTCATTTTTAATATCTGTAAAGCACAAATTCTAAAGTAGGATTTCATGTACCAATAGATTTTACTAATTTCCAGGAGCATTGCTATGGTCGTGAATGATTTCTTAACCAGGACAGAGTGCACAAAATCACCAGCATAAAACCATGCTGTTATATATACATTAGACCTTTTTCTACTTGTCCTCTGAGAGGGTTTTATTGGTGTAGTCTAACCTGCCAGACTAAGTTGAAGAGCCTCAGTGAAGACTGTCAGATGGAATAGAAACAGAGTAAGAACAATTCAAGAACTCTTTTTAAGCCACTCTGCCTCTTTTTACTCATCTCAGAATACAACCCTTGTTAATGAACTTTTTCAGTGTGATACCAGAAAAAGATTACAGTATTAGCAAAAATATGTACAAATTCTTACTTTTAGTTGTAAAAATGAAAAATAATAATAATATTCGGCTTTCCAGGAAGTCCTGTTATTGATTTTACTAAAGAAATTTTCAATGTATATATAGAGTTCCACTCCTGTGACCTTTTCTAAGTAAAATTTCTGACCTAGCCGTGTCTAGATGCGGAGTGCTCCTATAAAACTAAGTGCTTGTCACATATTGAACCTGAACTGAGCATTGCACTCACCTGTTAATGAAGGTCGTATAAAACAGATATGCAGTAGTGGCAAAAATGAGGAACAACACAAAACCAAAACTTCCTCGCTAACCTCTCCCAATTGTCTGGATGTATATATAATCTATATTAGTAGTAAGCAAGTATCAGCCAGAGGCCCCAATTAGTTCAGAGCTCTCACTGTGCTAGTTATTGCAGGAACATAAACAGGAAACATTCCTTGCCTCAAAATCACTGCAATCTAGACAACAGCAGCACACATCAAGGCTTACAGAAAGCAGTGTGGAGGAAGGATGCTGAACCTGAGGGCAACTAATTGGAACACAAGACTGCGAAAACTATTGGCTGAGCGTTCAACTGGAAGCTTTAAAGATTTTTTTTTCTTCCATAAAACAAATGGACAAGAGATGAAAATGAATCACTTGCAGCCTGTCTACTTAAGCACTCTCATTAAGCATGGGTATAGTGGTGAAGCTGGATCTTAAGACAGAAACAAAAGGAGACTAGGATAATGGTTGTGTTTAATGAGTTGGTTGTAAAGGCACAGAATCTAACAAAACACAAGTTAATAAGCTCTCGCTATTAGAGAGCTTAACATGACAGAAAGGCATGGTGCTGCCAGAATTTCTATAACCAGGTTAAATAAATAACAAGGGTTGGTAGGGAGAACTGTGGACAGAACTCTGCATTAAATATTAAGCACTTGCATTACCTGAGCTAAAAGATCCATCGTAGTAATCAGAAAATTATGGCATTCCCTTAATTTCTGTGACTAAGACATTAGAAGGGGGAAAAAAAGCAATAGATTAGAGTTCAGTTCAAAAATATTTACAGTGTCTGTGATCTGTGACCGTTCCCATGCTGCTGCCATTCTGGTTATTTTTCTCAGTACATCAGGGGTTCAGAGCAGAGCCTACCACTCCTGAATCATCCTTTCTGACAGTCAGGAGTTGTGCAGGAGGAGACAGACTTATCATTACGAAGTCAATGACCCAAATTTTCCAAGGGCTTCTTTGTAAAAACAGAATATGTTTTTACAAAAATCTTGGAAATCTTTGGCTAGCTAGTCACAGTTCTTTCCTACAACTCCACCAGTAAGTAACAATGGAACAATTTTCCAACAATGGAAAATTGATCTGGGAAAATACTTGTATCACTGCTTCAATGCAAATTTTGTTTAGGAAAAAGAGTCTGTTTTACAGCTTGAAAAAAAGAAACAACTGAATAAGTGCTGGCTAAAGTAGAGCTTTACAGTGCATATGTAAGCAAGATACTCATCTGATATCAAGTATATCTTATTAGCATAGGAATTAATAAAAGCACTTGTGTTATTATTTCATCCTCTGCCTCCTATGATACACTTGCTGTTTCTGAGATTCACGATATTGTGTGAGTCATTCATAAATATACAGTATAAAGCCTAATGACTTTTATCACATTTCAAAGAACATTATTTCTTCTCTCGAAAGGCAAGCATTAATAAGTCACAAGAGGTTATGAGTCACTTAAGTTTGAGTTAGGACACTGATCTAAGCCTAGCCCAGAAAACACATTGAGTGCAAATCCCAGTCCCAGTAATGTTACTTAAAAAAATAAAAAAATAATAAAAAAAAATAAACGAAGAGGAGAAGAAGAAAAGAAATACATAAAAGAGGAGAAGATTGAGAAGAAATACAGTTTGGGAAATTTCCCATTATTTCCCATTTCAAGACTATTCTTAAATTACTTTTTCTTGGAAAAGAAATGGACAAAAACCGTTTGTATAGCCACTACTGCTGGAGAATTAGAAAAACAGAAAAGAACGCTTGTCAAAAGCAAGCTGCTTTCCTGGGCAGGACAAGATGCCCCCTGTTCCTCTTGCCCCACCCCCCACCCTGACCTTCTGTCCCCACTCAGCTGCTCTTCCTCGCTCCTCGCCTGCCAGTGGTGGCAGATGGCTATGAGGAGTTAGGAGAGCCTGCGAGGAGTAAGTATGTTAGAGGGGAAAGGTACTGCAGGATGAGCTGCTAGAGGCAGGGAGATTATCCAAGATTTTCGTTATTGCTGGGCAGCAGCACCGCTACCTCAGCTACCCTCGCTCCTCCTGGGGTCCTTGACTGGAAGCGCTCTGGAAAGCTTCTTGCTGTGAACAGGGCGGCTGGAGACAGAAAACAGAATAAACACTGCAGCTAGAAGTGATCACTCATCTTTCCTCATTGTGCGTTTGACAGATTCACATATACCTGACATGACACTTGTCTGCAACTTGCAGAGCCATACAGCCAAGGGGAAGGGGGAGGGAGGACAAAGTGGGATAAATAATGATACATCCACAATAACAAGGCAGCAGTGTGGAAATCTGTCAAGAAATACATACTCCTGATAATAGGGAGAAAGCAAGACCTAATCTTATTTAGCACAAGACTGGAGTTAACACGTTCTGCTGCATGAGAAATAAACCAGCTCCTTTCTGCCTGAGCGGAGGTGCCCCTCCATCTGCATAATAGCTGTGCACAGCTTGGGATCACTTGATCTTCTAGACCCCCCTCTTCTCCTCAGCTGCATTGTTATCATCCTCTGTTATTATCTTCATATTTCCCTTGGTTATTATCAGCATGTTAACTTTGCCTTTATGTTGACAATCTACCTGGCAATTTTCTCCTCTCCAGCTGGCTTCCCTGTGTCCTGGGTAAGAAAACTGATGTTCTTCGTTCCAAAGTGAATGTCCTGTTCATTATTCTCAACGTACTGTGACACAGCAACACTGAATATCAAAAGACTCTGGTAAATTCTCATCTATTTCTCAGTCATATAGAACAATTAACCAAACAGTACATGCAGCAACCTGTCTTCTGTGGTCCCCAATGAATTTAGGTTTGATTATGCTTAAATTTCACAATTGCCCAGACCTGCTATATGAACAAACATATGAGTAAACTCTCTTTAATATTGCACATTTCGATGTGCCAGAGAGCACTTCCATTGTACCATGTTCTTGATGGTAACCTGGATGAATCATTTTGCACAACCAAAGAGGCTGAAGCAGAATACAGATAGTGAAAAGAATTACTGTAAAGAAACTCCTTGCTGATTTGCCTATCAGCTGTGTACGGCCATATGGTTCGTGGGCCAGCAGGGAAGTGAGCTCTTGCCATAGGTTTGTCACTGGCAAATCTTGTATTCTCAGTCAAGTCTCTGTGAGTTTGGGCCTCCTTGATGTTACAGTCAGAATATCCCATTTTCACCAGAGTGGTACTGAAAACTGTGGTTAATAGCACCTTAAAAATCTAAACTACAAAAATCTAAAAAAAAAAAAAAAAAAAAGATTGGCTTGGACCAGAGGAAGTTACTGAGTACTTCATCATGATTGAACACCATGCTGAGGTCCACACTAATAAGGTAGTCTTCTAGTCTTTCAGTTAAGTAAAGATTAAATCTCCTCTTGTCCTTTAAAATTTCCCATCACCACAGTCTTTCACCTTTTTTTATAAATGCATCAAAATCTGTAGACCTCAGCAAAGACACAGAAACAGTAGCTAGCAGTTCTTGTGATTAGAAACTTAAAGTTCTGCAAACTTTAGCAAAGTGAAGGTCAAGCTACCCATAAAGTCAGAGCACGCAAAAATCAAGTGGCGAAAACAAAAAAGATCAGATCAAAATCTAAATACGAAATATCTGCCTAAAACTAGTAAATAAAATGAATAACTAAAACAGTAATTAAACCAGCATCACTTACCTTGCTTCCTCATTTAAGAACTACAAAATTCTAAGAATTTAGATGAAAATATTGTCGTCAATTTCCATTTGAAAAGAATATATAAGGAGGGTTTAATGGTTTCAGTTTGTTAAAGTCATTTTGTACTCGTGGTTAATTAAATGCACAAGGACTTCCACTGAGAATCAGGATGTTCTAAATAATATAATAATAACTTGTGTAACCAATTACTGTAAAATAAAACTGGATTATCTAATATGACCTGTCTGGCTTTCATAGTTTTAAATCCCATTTAATTAAATCCTCAGGGTACCATATTCAACATAAAAACAATCGTGACCTTCTTTATAATATAAATGTAGTAGCCATAGTGGGTCAGGAATGAATTTTGGTTCCACAACTAGGTGACTCATTCATCAAAAAATTTTCTGAGCTGTCATCATATTTAAACAACACCACGAGCGAGTTCCTCAGCTGGTGTAAATAGTCTATTGTAAATTGTAATGGCACTAGAGCTTTATACCACTGCTCTTTATTTCTAAGCAACAGTGAACAGAAGAAAGTGTACATGCATTTCTTGATTCACTAATGAAGATGAGGTTTATTCTAAAAAAGATATACCAGTTCTTTTCTCCCCTCCCAGCATTTTTTTTTTTTTTATGCTGTTCTTTTAAGGATTCTGGGGAGAGTGGGGAAAGGCTTTTTTGTTTTGTTTGTTTCTTTGTTCCTTTGTTTTTCCTTTTTTTTTTTTTTGTTAATTAGTGTGGTGTTTTCCAGAACAGCAACAAGGCCAAGTGAGAACTTGTCATCTAAAGGGCATGACAATAAACATATCAAACTGGGGAGTGATTTTTCTGTGATGTTAGCAATCTACCCACACTTGCTATAATAGTCTTTCCCTTTTTCTGATTTTTTTCTGCCTATTTTTAAACCAGCTGAACTATTTCTTCTGCACAGTAAAGACCTGCAAGTATGTTGTCTTCTTGTTGTTTGACTCTGTATATTATAGATGTAGTTGTTGCGTCTATAAAACAGATTATTTTCTCAAAATATAAATGGCCAGAACTAAAGTCCTTGACTTAGTGTAAGCACTGCTCAGCAACAACTAAAACATCAGTGTGTTATCAACATTATTCTCATCCTAAATCCAAAATACAGCACCATATCAGCTACTAGGAAGAAAATTAACTCTATCCCAGCTGAAACCAGGATGCAGACATACACACACTTGTTATCTGGTCATAGAATGTCTCCATCTCAAGCAACCGAGACTCAATATTGCATTATATGTCACAGCATTTGTAAATAAGTGTACTGAACTGGATCACCCTGGTGGTGTGTAGTTTCAGCAAATACGCAGATGTGTCTACCATATGATCTGTAGGCCAGATCTTTAGCATGGTGAATTGATCACATGTTTTCAAAATGGCACTGATGAACTTCTGAAGATGTCCAAAATATACTGCAGTCAGTATAGACAAGATCATAGAATCATAGAATCATAGAATATCCTGAGTTGGAAGGGACCCACAAGGATCATCGAGTCCAGCTCCTGGCTCCACACAGGACCACCCAAAAATCAAGCCATATGGCTGAGAGCATTTTCCAAACGCTTCTTGAACTCTGGCAGGCTCAGTGCCGTGACCACTGCCCTGGGGAGCCTGTTCCAGTGCCCGACCACCCTCTCGGTGAAGAACCTTTTCCTAACACCCAGCCTGACCCTCCCCTGCCACAGCTCCATGCCGTTCCCTCAGGTCCTGTCGCTGTCACCAGAGAGCAGAGCTCAGCACCTGCCCCTCCGCTCCCCTCATGGGGAAAAGATATTGCATGCCAGATGAATAAATTAAACTTCATCTACAGTACTGTAACCTAAAGCAGAAAAAAAAAGAAGGCAAGACCAAGTAATGATGAGAGCATGTCAGAAAGCTATCTATAGATAACTCATTACTCATTTTTCTTTGTCATTGCCCTTCAAAGAATGCCCATGTAAATTTAAGCAATAACTTAAGTTATTGAGTTCAAGAAGTTATTGAGTTCTTGAGTTCAAGAAGCATCTGGACAATGCTCTCAGACATACGGTCTGATTTTTGGGGTGGTCCTACAGGGACCCAGGAGTTTTACTCGATGATCCTTGTGGGTCCCTTCCAACTTGGATATTCTATGATTCTATGATTCTATGAACTTAATGCCTTGATGCTCTAAAAACATAGCAGAATTATGTAAAAGCTATTCAGTTTTTTATTATTATTATTTATTTATCTGTTGTTTTAATGTGAGGAAGAAGTATGTAAGGGAATCACTGATGAGGACAGATCAGAAAGTCCTGACCTCAGCTCTGGACAGATACACAAAGCATTTATTGCCATGCAGCCAAGTGGCTGATATTTCACTCAGAATTTTCATCTACTCTCTCTCCAAAAACAATTGTTTTTAATCAAAAATTATCAACTATTTAACAAGATGTGAGAGATTTTCATTTGCAAAGCCACTTGGTTCTTTCTTTCTGGACAATTAATTACAGGTACCTTAAAGGAGGCTGTAGCGAGGTGGGGATGGGTCTCTTCTCCCATGTGTCAAGTGATAGGATGAGGGGGAATGGGCTGAAGTTGCGCCAGGGGAGGTTTAGGTTAGATATTAGGAAAAATTTCTTTACTGAAAGGGTTGTGAGGCATTGGAACAGGCTGCCCAGGGAAGTGGTCGAGTCACCATTCCTGGAGGTATTTAAAAGACGTTTGGATGTAGAACTTAGCGACATGGTCTAGTGGAGGGCTTGTTAGTATTAGGTTGTAGGTTGGACTAGGTGATCTTGAAGGTCTCTTCCAACCTGGAGGATTCTGTGATTCTGTGATTCTGTGAATTAAAGCAATCTATCTGGCTAAGAGGCCTTAGTCTTTATTATCTTATTAGCAAATTTTACTGTCTAAGGAATCCAGTCTCAAAATCCATCCTGCCATATAATGCTTATGTCATCTCAGAAAAAAAAAAAAAATCCCTTTTTCCTGCTTCTTTTAAAAACTAACTCACAAAAATCTCATTCTTTAGTGGACCTGACTCTTTTGGGATTGGAATGATGGAACTAGGGGAAATTGCAGCAAACTATTATCTACTGCTGTGGACTGAGTGGAAATGTGTGCCACAACCATGAAATTTCAAATACAAAGCAGAAATCCACAGGGAGAAAAAAATCATACTAAAAAAGCCAAGGTTCAGTAACAGATGTGTTTTTATTGTTTTCATATTCAGTCTTTTATGTTAATATAAGAATAAGTACTCAGTGTGCACATCATGTAATCAGCTCATAGGGTGAGCAGTTTGTTTCATTAAATTAGATCCTTTTTTCATGCTCAGCACATTGATGAGGAGATGAACAAAGCACATATCACTGATTTCTAATTCTTGATTTCCAGTGGGGAGTTGTCCAGAAGTATGAAATCAAGAGCCACTGAACCATCTTATTCCTAGCTGTTATTGTTGAATACATTTTATCCTTTCCCTCCTCACTTTCCCAGGCTTTCTTAGTTTTCCCTCTCAATGGACACCATTTGTTTGTTAATTAGTAAACAAATATATAAGTGAATACAAACATATATATATGGACTTTTTCCAAGTGACATCAGGGAGCTCTGGATGATGTCCTAAATATAAAAATGTAATATATATGTGTGTGTGTGCGTGTGTGTAGATGTGTATATATACATATATGTGTGCGTGTGTGTTTTGCTTTATAAATTTTCTTTCTTGTATTTACAGTAACTGCATGGACGTTACAAAGGATCTGTGTTACCACCAAGTACAGAATACCACAGATCTTAAAGGAAAGGAGATTTCTCCTCATCGTTTTTAAGTGTCTCCATCACTAGTCCTTCCATAGGTAAAACACAGGAGCCCTACTTTACTGTTAAAAGGTCATAAAATATCACAGATACTTAGGTATCTCAGCATCCAAGTTCTTGCTGTACAGTTAACTGAAGTGGACTCTTCTTTCTTTACATTAGTGTTTGATTCATTGGCTATTTTTAAAAATAAATTTGAACAGAAAACACTTCAATCATCCTGGTGTGTTACAGCTATTGTAAGAATCAGCTGTATAACTCTTTTCAACCACAGATGGTCTTTGAGCCTTCTTCTTGGGTAATCTTAGGTAAGTACTCAGTGCACATTATTGATAAGTCAATGGCATTTTCTTTTTTACTTGTATTCTTTTGTTGTTGTTTTTAAGTGCTTCCTTGCATCACTAGATGGAATTAAAACATTTGCTCCATCTGAGTACTTACTCTTAAAATAACCCCACTGTGTAGATAGTGCAAGTTGCCCCCAGTTAATCTACAAGCAGGAACTAGCTCCATAAACAAAAATATTATAGTGATGACATTTCAAAATTTTAGCTGCAAACTGCAAGCTCTACTGTCCTCCATAGTTTTAGGCATTTGGCTGAAAATATGCAGGTGAATTATGGTGGCAAAATATACATAATGAATCAAGAAATTTGTTGAAAATATGTCCTTCCACTGAAGAATTTCCAAATGCTTTACAAAAATGTATTAACTAAATTTTCCTATGTTGTTTTGGTTTAGAAAACTTCTTTGTTGTTATTGTGCGTACAAGGAAAAGACGGAATAAATTTCATGACTACATCAGTAGCAGAGCCAGCAATAAATCCCGTGACTACCTGAGTTTTAAGTCCCATTCTTTAATTTCAAGACTATTCTTTTAGTCTCTAATAACTAATGTTGCAATAGTTCTCTAAATTAATGTCACTGTGCTGCTCAAGCTACCATATATATGGGGAGCACATGAGCGTGTTCCAGAAAGGACAGTAGGACCATATCAGAGATCAGTACTAATCTCCGATAAAGAAATATCAGAGATAATAATAAGCAATTTTTCTAGAAGAGCATTTAGAAACTACAACACATGCCAGTCTGCAAAACATACATATCAGCTATCGTGAACCTGAAAAAGGCAAAACTAGGAACAAAATGAGATCACAACATTCATTTTATGTTTAAAGATTAAAGCTAATATTCAGAGGCTTTTATTTTTACTTGGTGGACTGTAATGATGAGAAAAATGCAAAAAGCCTATGGAAAATATAGTTGCAATGAAGCTTCACATTCATGATCTCCAAAGCACGTATGTAGTTGTCATCATCACGGCTCATAATAACTGCCTACATATAGTCACAAGTGCTCAGGGTTTACCAGGAGCCAAACAGGCAGATGGATAATTCTTTGTATATGTGTCTACATAGTTTTACTCTTGCTGCATACCACTGATCATCCTCCCTCCATCTGCAGTCTGTCTCTTCAACTGCATGTTTGTCCTTTTTTAAGCCCATACCAAGCTTTTATAAATAGGAGAACAGAACTGTGGGATGAAATACAAAGATGTTCTACATCTCTGTATACACTTGACCCAGCTTCAATGGGCATGACACTGGATACACATATTAGTATGTTAGTTTATTGTTTAATTCATGCTTAAGTGCTAGCTACTCCATCCACCACACAGCCTACATTTTGGCATGCATTGAAATTCAGCTTTGGAATGCACCAACTGGTGTCCTGAGAATGAAACTTGGTTGAAAGGGAATATACGAAATGTAAGAATATCCATGTTACATCAGACCAACTGGGGTTTACTTCTGTAACCCAATTCTAACAATGGGCACAATTCTGGAGGACGAAATACAAACTAGAAGGGTAACAATATATGATATTTCTCCTTAACAGTCTCCTATCCTTCAGCTATTTCCATTTCAGACATTTGCTGAGCCAGATGAGGTGTTTATGTGTTTAGTAAATATCAATATATTTCTTATGCATAAACTTGTCTGGTCTCCCCTTGAATCCATGCACATTTTTAGCATGCAAAATAGAAAAGCTTCCTTGGGTCTTCTGTCTTCTATGATCAACTATCTTACACTTGTCTTGAAGACGAGGAAAAAGGTGGCTTCTGTGAGTTTTATTTGACTCTGTCTTGTTCTTCAACTGGAAGAGACTGTGACCAATTTAATCTCCACCTACTCTCTTCATGTAGCTCATAACTCTGTACATTTCTAGCACATCCTTCCCCCATGTCATCTCTTTTCCATACAGAAGACTCCTAGCTAACTCACAGGTTCCCTATATGAAAGCTGTTACAGACCTTTGATCACTTGCCACCTTCTTCTGCACTTTTTCTAGCTCTGCTTCATGAATTTGAGATGAGAGGACGTGGACTACGCATAATATTATAGGATATGGGTGAACCAGAGAATGTATATAGTGGGACAATGATTTCTGTTTTACTCCCTACTATTTTTTTAATAATTCCTAACATTTGTTTTATGACAGCTACCAAAAACCAGCTGACATTTCAATGGAAATCTCATTCTCAGACACAAAAGCTTGGTTCTGAATGGCTGGCAGTGGTCAGTTCAGTGCACATGTTTTCTTTATGAAAGCAGGATTGTTTTTTCTTCTCCTTAACATTTTACATTTAGCTATGCTGAATTTCTTCTGCCATTTTTTTTTGCTCTTTCACTTATCTCATAGAACTCTTCTGTGATTTTTTGCAGTCATATCTCGTACTAGTCTGAATAATTTAGTATCATCATCCAACTTTCTTGCATCGACTGCTCACCCTATTATGCAGCTCACTGATGACTGTACTAAACAGAAAAATCCCCTGCACATATCCCTGTGTAATTCTATTGCTGACCTCCCTTCACAGGGAGAAATGACTATTTACTCCCACTCCCTGTTGCCTGTCTTGTAACCAATTATTTATCCAAGTTATGACCTTTTTATCTCTTATGCATGGTTGCTTAATATCTAAATCCAAATAGATCATATCACTCAGATCAGTTTTATCCACATGCCCGCTGAACCCTTTCAAAGATCTCCAATAAACTTTCAAGACTGTATTTCCCTTTGCAAAACCATGCTGATGTTTCCAAGGTATAGTACATCTACCCACATGTACACTAATTCCGTTCTTAGTAACAGTTTCTCCTTATTTGCTCACTGTAAACACCAGGTTTACCAGCCAGTAACTCTGATCATGTCCTCCAGATTACTTTTTTAAATTGGTGTCATGCTTGAAACCCCCCAGTCTTCAGTTAGTAAAGCAGTTTTAAATTAAATGTTAAATATCAGTAAGTCAGATACTTCACCGCTGGTTTCCTTCGGAACCTCTAAGCATTTTCTACTCGAAGCAGGTTGTTGCTCTTCATTTTGACGGTTAATTCCATAACCTCTACCGCAGTCTTAAATACATCCTCTGGAAAGTCCTCTGCAGAGAAGAAAGAGAATGAAGAATTTTACTTGCAGATGTAGGAGTAAGGAAATTTGATTACATCTGAGGAGAGGGAAGTATTACAATGCAGCAGAGTACCCTAAAAGGCAGAAAGCTTAAGGATGTTTAATTTCCCTTTATAAGTATAGAGCTAAAAAGCTTAGCCTTTCTATTCAGCTCAGATACTTACCGGTGATATAACCTCTATCCTTCTGTCTAAGTAAAATATCTACAGCTGATGTTGCCTGATGTGGACAAGATGTTTTTCATTAAGGATATTTTGGCATTTCAAGCTTAAGACATGATATTTTAAGTTGTCTCCCCCTTCCGTAGTTACCAGATATATAATCAGTTTTATCTAGATGAGAAACACTTTTTGTGCCATACGATACCTAGAGCTTACTTTTAACATTCCCTCATCCTTTAAAATAGGTTATCTTAAAATACTGCTGCTAAATTCTACTTGTTCGCCTTATGCAGCAGAACATACTACATCCTCATGCAAGCAACAAGAAAGTCTAGAAAATGAAAACTTATTGAAAAAATAATAAAGACTTGATAACATTATGATATGTGGCAACAATGACAATTAGGAAAGATAATCACATGCATATGCACCCTTCAGAAGTACCTTATAATCTTGCTGCATTAACTACCTGTACACCCTCTGCCATGAAAGTAATTTAAGGTAGCATCTGACATTGCATTTGTAGTGGGTTAGGTGCTCAGTCACTCAATTACTACAGCTCAACTTAATTCACTCTGTTGCAGTAACTCCATTATATTTCTATGTTTTCAAAAAGAAAAACTGTTTCTCTGAAAAAAAAAAAAAAGTTCTTAAGTTCATAATTGTTTCTACTCCAAGCTCTAATACGTTAGAATATGAGCAAAGGCTTGTTCTTTTAAGGTCAGACTGCTTTGTCAGCAAATGATCTGCAAAAGTGGAAGATGGACAATGTATGTTGCAAGCCCACATGTTGTTATAGCAGTCATTATCTTTCTTGTTACTGCATAGCTTTAAGTACTCTCAGTTTTCCTCTCATTATAATCTTTATCCTATTTAACTATAAACACATTAGGCTCCATCAATATGACAAGCTGTCCATTTTGCATCTCTCAGCTATTTGAATCTTTGCTAATAATCATCTTTTCTTATTTCACATCCATAAGTCAGCATAAGTAATATATGACTTCAGTCATTTTGCATGTCACAGTAATTTGGCCATTGGCAAAGTGACACTCTGCATTTTGATCATTTGGCTGAACCAATCCATCTTTTTAAGCATTTTGTCTATATATTGGTATTATACACTTTCTGTTGAACCACATGCAATTAAAATTCTGTGTCTCATTTTGAATAACACACACACATAACCTCTTGTTCTTCATAGTTTTATAAAATTCAACAAAATTTGAATGAAAATTGCAGATTTGTTCTCACAAGTTATTATAATCTTATGTCCTTTACCATAATAACTAATTTTTTACAGAAGTGTTGTAAACTCTGTTTTTATAAGAGAGTTTCACAGAATTTCTTTGACTTGTCATTGTGTGTACACAAATTATGAACATATGTATGGATTTCTGTAGACAATGCCAGCTATTTGACATTCATAAACACAAAAAACTAAGGTTATAATTCCAAATGGGATCACTTTCACTGTACAGTGACCAGCTGATTCTTTACTGACAAGGCAAGAATAAGAAAAAAATCTCTTTTCTTTTGATATCAACAGGGAAAAAAAAAATGGAACTGGTCTGTTGCTTATTTCAAAAGACTTCAGAAAACAAGCTTGCTTTACAGATTACATCTCAAACTGGTTTATTTTTAAATAAAAAAGAAAAAAGAAAAAAGAAAAAAGAAAAAAGAAAAAAGAAAAAAGAAAAAAGAAAAAAGAAAAAAGAAAAAAGAAAAAAGAAAAAAGAAAGAAAGAAAAAAGAAAAAAGAAAAAAGAAAGAAGAAGAAGAAGGAGGAGGGGGAGGAGGAGGAGAAGAAGAAGAAGAACAAGAACAAGAAGAAGAAGCTGGAGAAATCTGTCAATAACTTAAACCTATTTTTAATTTTTCTAATGAGTAAATGTAGACTAGTTGGTTGTCAGTAAATTCCCCTCCCCCTCAACTAACTGGCATTTGTTGTAACTTTCCATAGACCAGTGATACAGTTTAACCTTAAGATCTTGTACATGCATTAGACTATTTTGGTATCCTCAAAAAATCACTTCATGCAACCTGATATTTAAAATATTTTTGTCACTTTGATGATTTAAATAAAACCATTTAAAATTGTTGCTAACTAACATTGACACAATCAATACACAAGCACTAATTAATGTCATTTGGAGAACCTCACGTCTTGCAGAAAGATGTCATAAAGTGATTAAATCAATGTCTGTGAACTGTAAAAACAAAGCAGACCAAGAAGGCACCTCTCTTTAGGTAAACCAACAACCGGTATCCTAGAATCTCCAGTCTCCAGAAAGGAAAATGAAGAAAATTAATCAGACTTAATACTCTCATTCTGGAATTTCACCAGTCTTTTGCAGCCCCTTAAAGGGACACATAAGGAAGAAAGGCTCAGTTTTCTGTTTGCGCTGCAACTTCTATTCAAAGTCAGAGAAACCATAACAGATGAAAGCATCTTGAAAACATCATAAATACCCAATATTTTATTTCTAGGGCTTTTGTCTTATGTTGTTAACTGAGATACATGTCAGCATTTTATTTTAAGGTGTGAAACCTGGCTCTGTGACTGCATCTTTAAGAGCCTCTGCAGGAAAGGGATATGAAAGAAATGTTTACAGATTTCAACAGTTTCATTAAAATACACACAAAAGTACATTCTGTAAAAGATATTTGAGATTGCCATCTGTAATTTTGATAGATAACAAGCAAACTTGGTTGTTTATTGAGAATATTCTCCTATAAATCCTGTATCTTATTTCATGGAAGTAGGGGAAGAGCTGCTAGGTAAAAACAAAAGTCTGAGACAGAAGGATCATAATTGGTTCCAAGCTGCAATTTAGTTATTAACTACATTGCTTCAGTATGGCTTCAGTAATAAAATTTAAATCATTTAAGTAAAATGCCTGATTAACTTGAGAAAATTCATTTAGTTTAGTTTATAATCAAGTCAAGATCATTCTTTTCAGCACTCACAGATTATTTTTGGTATAAATTATTTTTGCTTAATCACCATTCCAATTATTGGAGCTAAATTGTTAATTAGAAAATTTGATCTTGATTACATTGCTGTATTGTTTATTTTTACTTAAATATTAGCAATCTCTTCTCTTTGGTGATTGTTATAATTGATTATTATTGCTTTTATGCAAATGTTTTAATACAAATATATAAAAGTGAGATAATTTAATGCATGTCAGTAACCTTCCAATAAGCTACATGGACCAAGAAGGTTTAATAACCTGTATGGGTGGGTTGGACCTTCCTGCCTCCTATACCAAACATAACATTTTAAAGTTTAGAGTTTTAAGCAATAATTTTCTTCTTTTTTTTATAGTGTCTCAGAAAGACATTGTATGGAAATTTTTACTGGAGCAGTCACAGTGTTTAGATATTTGTTATAGAACTAGGAGTTAAACAATGTTTTGTCAGGAATGAATGATGTACAAATCAACCCTGCCCAGAACATTGCAATTCCTGCTTTTGTAGCACTTAATTATTGAGCTATGACAGCTTAACTCGCTGAAATAATTCACTATTGGCCATAAAAAATGGCTGCTAAGTACCAAACTTAATTAAGAGCCTGACATTTAAGTTTGTTCCTCCCTGAGGTGTGAACATGTTATCAAGTGTCCCAGTGTGCAGTAATCCAATTTATGCTTCCAAAATAGTAGAGAAGATAGATCTCTGTGAACGCTTAATCTACAGCTACAACAGCTGTCTTCTGCATTCTTCACTGATGAAATGGGAAAGGTACAGAGTGGTTACACTGGACACTCAATTTAAGAACAGCAAGACCTGAAAAAGCTAGCATGTCATCCTGGCAGACTCTTGGAGATTCCAAGCTGAGCTCATGTGATGTCTGTATAACCAAAGGAGAGATGTCTTCATCTTCAAAAAGCAATTCGGGATGTCTGAATCTTGAATCTCCTTCTTCCCTGAAAGGTATATGGAAACTGGTCACATCCAGAAGGTCATTTGATGCTTCTTCACTCTTCCAAGGAAACTTTCAGGAGCTACCTAGCAGGAAGCACTGACTATCCTGTCTAACTTTCTGAATTTCAGTAAGAATTTGACATTCATGCCACACTTGTGGCAGCAGATTAATCACTTCTGCCAATCTGACATTCCAGACAGCAAGTCTTTACATGAGGACTGATGTTCTGTGATGCTAATGAGGTCTCTGGTTATTTCAGCCACAGTGGTGTTGCTGCTCATCATCCACCTAGGAGGATCATAAAAGTGATACACCCAGGCAACAAGACAGCTAATTCAGTAACCTCCTTAATCTTACAAGAATCAAATTCCTATCACTCACATTTAGGAAATGCACAATTTAGCATGTTAGAAACCTTTAAAATGACTTCTGCTTCTTTTTATTTTTTCTTTTTCTTTGTTCTTTTTTTTTTTTTTTGGCCACAAACTCTGCTGTTTCACCTAGAAACACACAAGATATTTCATACAACATATTTCAGTGCAGGAATCATACAAGAGTGTGCCCAACACCACTGATTGTCAGTCAAATCCCTGCTTTTTGAAAGGGAAACATGAGTGGTCTTTAAACTGTGTATTTTATACAATACCTAACCAATGTAAAATGTGTAAACAGCCTGAAACAAGGTCCTGGATAGCAGGATAGGTGTTCCTTCATCTCCCTGTCTTTTCGAGCAGTGCACCTTGACAGTGGGTACTGGAAGCTGAACTGCCTGTAGAGATAATTGAAAGCAGGGCTCCAGCTCTAACTGGGGAGCTCTAATCACTTGTCAGAAATAGAACTAGCTTCAATCCCCAAGAGAATTTTGTTATTTTAAGAATGTGTTCATTGATTCTGTATTTTGTGCTAAGCATGATAGTGTCAGCACTGAAACAGCATTTGGCACACACTTAAAAACCTAGGTCTTTCGTAGGAATTGCTGGTATGGTTCACAACAGAGCTGGGACAGAGTATTGC